>LQRL01136868.1:0-12047 GCA_001703475.1 Hydroides elegans | reverse complement strand
CTTCACGTGTTAATAAAATAATGGCAAATATGATTTAGACACGTCGTTCACAATAACCATAATTGGATAGCAGCCATCGAGACATTTACTATAGGGTAACCTGCGAGCTTCACTCAACTGTGCTGTGGTATGGCGTTTTGTGACTTTTGATTTCGACCCCTGTATGGTTTAAGTCTTTATTTTATGCATTAATATACTTTCAATTATTCTGAAGATTTCAGGAAGTATTAACAAAATATAATACTTAAATAATATCAAATAAGATCACAATTGTAGAAATTCATTTTAAACTTAGGATTTTTCAAAAATAATATTAGATACTTTTGACGCTTAGTATATATCAGATAAAAGGCATTTCAATCACTCTTGCTTCCTTAGAATATGTATCACGGAATCGTCAACCAATACATTTAAAAGCAAGACTCGCGATTTACAAACAAAACCTTTTCAAACATTATTATATGACAAATACATGTAAATAAAATGAAATGAAACATTGTTTTAATTATGTATTCATTCAATTCAAAAGGCTGTGGAGCGCAAGGAGCGTCAATTCCGCCCGCTCAAGGTGCCACAGAACCTGCAGAAGGACCTTCCGTTCAGCGCCAAGCCCAAGGTGGTCAAAAAGACACGTGACGCTGTGCAAGAGAGCCGCGTTGTGGTAGTGAGGAGCAAGAAGGAGAAACAGGTATGTGTGTCGAGATGATGTGGTCAAGAAGAACGATAAGAGGGCTACATGTATTTGTGTATTTATTTACTGCAAATGCGGAAAAGGGTGCAAAAATTAAAACAAAAATAAGTACATGTACTAGAGTGACGGAAATTAGAAAATAAACTAAAAAAGAAAAATAATTTGCATTCGCGACAATATATATATATATATATATTTAATATTTGCAAATAGGCTTAAAGCTTCACATTTGTATTTATTTCGATTTTCTATCAATATCAGGTGGCGCAACTGATGAACATGCTCAAGGTCGTTCACGCCGACAAGCTGCGCAAGCGCAACGAGACGATGCACGAGCGCGTATCTAAGCACCACAAGGTCGTTGCTAAGGCCGAGGCCAAGCGCGATGCCAGGCATAAAGTGCTGAAGAAGGCGGTGCATCGAGAAATGGGGAAAAAGGCCAAGAAAGGGGGCAAACGGTGATGGAGTGGGATGGATGTAAGGTGTAAATTGTATAGGAGATTGTGTGTAATAGATTCAAAGTGTGAGTTGATTATGTAGAATGTTACGAGAAAGCGAAATGGGCAAGAAAGCGAAGACAGGGGGAAAACGGTGATGGGAGGGGATGGATGGAAAAGACTGTTAATTACAGAGGGGGGGAACGTGTGGAATGGATATAAAATGTGTAAAGTGTGAACTGGTTATGTAGATAATGGGTACCTGCAGCCTATAAGATGAAGCAGCATTGTAACGCTGAGATATCAGTTTTTCAAAATTGAGGTCAGGAACTTATGTTATTGTGTAATAACAAATTTACATTTTAAAGCTCGTCTCCATGCAACATAAAATGGATCCTAAGGCCAGGGATAAGGTGCTGAAAAACGCGATGCATTGGGAGATGGGCTAGAAGGGCAAGAAATGGGGCGATGGCATGCGGTGAAAGACACGATAGACAACGTGATGAATACATTGTAAGTGGGAAGGGAAGCGGAAGGGGGAGAGAGTGGTAGACATTTAAGATGTTAAGGGTTAGAATTGGCTGTGAACGATGGCTGCAAATTTATCAAGTAATTAAGCATCAATGATGCTTAGAAAATGATTAATTAGGCAGGTGTGAAACATAAATTATTAACTTAATAATGACGAATTGTACAATATTTTAAGTCAAACGAATTGTCTTAACACCAAATAAGCGTTTGCTGCTTCTGCCGGTGTTTGTATTATGAAGGATTATGTTATGAACTTTAGCTGATAACTATATGTTTATAAAAAGTGTATAATATATGCAAATACAATCGCAGGAATGGCTGTTCATTTTTCTTTATGTGTGCATATTGGCCCAGTAGTTACAACTCATGCATAGGGAGAGTACTTAAATTTAAGTGTTCGATTCGTCTTAATGTTCTTATTGATAAAATAAATATGATTTGTATAATTACTCATGTAAGATGATACATGATTTGAATAAAACAAAGAAATAACAATTATTTTTATTTGACTATTTATCCCCCGTGAAACGGAGGTATATGGGGTTGAGCTTGTCTGTCCGTCTGTCTGTCTGTCTGTCCGTCCGTCCCCCTTGACATGGGGTAGTTTGTGCACGCGAGTTTGGTATGAAGGAATTGAGCTAAGGCTTTTAAATATTATACACGTATAAACCTATGTCTGAAGTTGTGCCTCGTCAAGGTTTCATCTCGATCGATTGAAAATTGTCGATTCTGGAGCACTTTAGAAATAGTCGATTTTAAACTTTTTTTTCAGATACCAAGCACTTTGTGCATGCGAGTTTGGTATGAAGAAATTGAGATAGAGCTTTCGTGCCTCGTCAAGGTTTCATCTCGATCGGTTGAAAATTGTCGATTCTGGAGCCTTTGAAAAAAGGCGAACATTTCATATTCAGTTGAAGAAATGTGGGTGATAATATAATATATTATCCTTTAAATGGAACAAGCTCTGGACCAATTAAGCTAGAGCTCTAATATGCATAACAGCCACATATTGAAGTTGTGCCTCGTCATGGTTTCATGTCGATCGACCACAAATATTCGAAATGACAGAATCTAGAGAAGGAATCAAGCTGGAGCTCGTCGAGTTTGACGGATAAAAAAAATGTCAAAATTATGGCAGTCTGAACATATAGCATATATAATGATTGTACGTGGATCGTGATGTTGTGAGGACTACGTTCTGAGAACGAATATTTAATAAAACAGTGTGATGACAACGTTGTGAGAAAGGCGTTGTGAGAAAAACGTTGTTAGAAAGGTGTTTAGAGAAAGACATTGTAAGAAAGTCGCTGTTAGAAAGACGTTGTGAGAAATAATCGCGAGAGAGACGTAATAAGAGAGATATTGTGAGTAAGATGTTACATTTTGAGAAATTCGTTGTTAGTAAGACGTTGTAAGAAAGACGTTGGTGGAAAAGACGTTGTTGGAAATACGTTAATAGAAAGACGTTTTGAGAAGACGTTGTGAGATAGACGTTGTAGGAATGACGTGAGAGAGACAAAAAAATATCACCTTCTATTTCTAATTGACATATATTATTGATATCGAATATATATTGCATAGGCTTAGGGCTTTGCATATCTGATGCCCTCGTTTCTCCAGTGATGACCATCATGCTAAATCAAATGATTATTGAAAGTTCACGGGGGATCGAATGCCTTTAGCCTCTAGTTAAGATGAAGTTTTATTTCAACCATTAGCAATAAGTTCATGCATTTCAACTCATTCACACAAGTTCTCTTCTGAAATGCATGCGGTTTCAACACTCTAAAGGCTCATGTCACGGTGGGTATCTTTAGTATTCACTCAAACGGATACCCGAGAACGTATTAACGGCATGAAATTCATGACCGCTGTCTGCAAAAAATGATAGGTGACAATTATCAACTGTACCACATACCACATAGACTCTGTCCCCAATATTACATTCAACTAAAGCAACATTTGTGCTGTGATGCCATTCGTATAAGTCAGAATATACTGAAACCACATCGACCCCATTTAGTTCTATTACACCTTCAAACCTTTCACCGCCCTCACTAAGAGTACTCAACGTGAACATATACAGCCCCCGAACAGGACACGTAAACGCAGAGGGTGTACTGTCATAAGCGTTACCAAAATTTGATTTTTCGGCGTCGAAAATGATGATTTCGTCTGATTCAAAGCTTCTGTCCATTGTGGTGTACGCGGTGAAGGCTACGAGCGTGGTGTTTGACCGAAGCCCTGCAAAAATAAAGAAAACATAAACGGCCTATTAACGAAAGTGTTCCTTAAGTACAATAACACTTCTTGTCTTTCATATTTTTATATTAAATAACGAATGACACCAAGTTCAGGTAAAAAGTCAATTAAATGGAACTGCAACTGGTAAACCAATTTGATAATCAATATACATATAGTTCCGTTAGTCACATTTATTCTGTGAAACATGTTATATAAATCAGACAGAAGACAATATATCAGATACAAAAATTCTTTGCAATAAAAACAAGCTATAATACATTTCATGATTTAGAATAGAATAAAACAGCAGTTATACTTGTCATCTCTTTGCGTAAGCGGTCTATGACCTTGTTCTGTCTGGCCACAGTAACTTCCAAGCGTTGTTGATTGGCGACGGTCTTCTCTAGTTTCTCTGCCATTTCTAACGTGTAGATCTCAAGTTGTTTTGACATCTCTAGGTGATCATTTTCTCCAGTTTTACATATTGGTCCTGAAGTTGTTGCGACATTTCAGCTAGATTGCCACGCAGCATCGCTGCATCTTCATGGCACTGAAACAATGGTTGGTCATATTCAACGTACGATTGCTATGTTATTTGAAACCTCATTTGTTGTATGGACATACAATTGTGAATAGTTTGTGTTTGATTGATTGCAAACTCAGCATTGAACACTAGGTATTTTATTATATTTAACCTTAAAAGTATTATGATATTTGAATTGACATTTCCTGCATATTTGTGGAGAGAAACAACTTGCATAGCCAAGACAGGCCATAGCCAAAAATAAATAAACTGCGTGCATCATCTTTTGTTGTCGTCTTTGGTTTATCCGCCTATTGTTAGGTTTCAAGTTTCAGATTTTACCTCCGAATTTATTATAGTTCGAAATAAAGACAATTGTATGATAAATATACAGAGAGATAATTATGTGAATTCACTGAGAATGCGACATATGCTAGATATGCTCAATTTGAAAGACATCATTATATGTTACTACGGATACATGCGATTTTTTTATAATATTAATTTACATCTTATATATTTCATATCTAATTGAAGTAGTTTGTGCGAGAAAAGACAATAATCTATTTTTCAACAACGTTTGCTCATTTACGTTTAACTTGTTTACCGCAGTTTTAAACTTTTCCTATGAAATCCAGATATGTATGATAAGAAGTTGTATTTATCCGTTAATAAATACAATAGCGAAATATTATATGATCTAAAACTGTCTTAATATTTAATGGTGTTTACTTCAAACTTTCTTGTATGAATATCATTTTGGTCACTTTATCATGATCTTTTTAGAGAGAAACTATCCACATTGACAAGAGCTATAGTCAAACAGATTAAAGCAATATACATTGTCTTTGGTTGGTTAAGACGCCGCATACCGTGACTGTATGGAGACTCAAATGTTACTTCCTATGTCCGACTTTTTATTAATGTTATCTAGTAAAAAACTGTTTCTCCAATAAATCTGAAATGATTTGGTCATATGGGTATGTATGTAACTGGGCAATATTTAAATTTTACAATACATGTCATTGAGAAATATATCTTTCAAATAAAGCAGCGAGCGTGGCATCACGGCAGGCTTTGCTGTCTCCCATGGCCCCGTGTGTACCATGACATACACATGTCGGGATCCCATCCCAATTAACATGCTCCCACTTGGTTCTCCCGTCATTTTATGTCATGTATATTGCGTATTGGGACAATTTGATCAATGGTCAGATATTTTGTTGGCCAATTATTTATATGCTATTCATGTTATGTTTGGAAAAAAATGATGTAACATATAATACAAATAACAATCTATCCTATAGGAGTTTCTGTGTGATTTATCGGCAAATCATTTTGATATCAAATTGTCGTACGTACGTATGGTTCATGAAGACTATATACAATTGGCACTCTGTCGTAGCTTTCAGATTCGCTCTCTGAATTGATTACACTACATTCAATATTGTCTTGAATATAATTGATTTCACAAATTTCTAGTTTATTATAATTTAAAAGCTAAGTAATAGTTAATCGATCAAAGAAGCACTCGACGTAATTGAGTTCTTGTAGTGACTGCAATCGAGGTACCTTACATTGGGTCATCAAGTCCTATGACGCATAGTTTATAATGAGGTTTTATTTGGGCAATACATATTGAAACACCAATTATTATGTAATCATTACGCATCTTGCTAAACTATTATTTTGAGTGTTTATCATTCATAAATTACTCTTCAGGATTCGTAATAAAAAGATAGCATGCTGTGATCTCTTCTAAATATATACGCACCAATACTGATATACAGTGTCGCATTCCTTTCAACAAATAATGCAAAATATGCTCCATCAAACTGACCTTTCAAATGCCGATAATAGCTCAATATCTTTCTATTTTTATTTAAAATTTGATATTAGGAATAAACATCAGAACATATTTTCTTTCACTTTCAGTAATGCAATCCGATCGTCAACAAAATATGTAATTTCAGACAATTTAAGTACCAAATACATTTCATATAACTAACTCACCATACCATAGCTTGGTTGTAAACGAACAACCATTAAGGAATTAGTATTTTTATCGCAATCTTAGATGCGCAATCCATGAAACAACTGAAAACAATTTATAAGTGATAAGTATAAGAATAAGTAACGGTTTATTTCTAACGGCTCACACATTTACATATATGCGATGATGAACTGACTACAAAAAAAAACTAAAAAGAAGTTAGAAAAGGCGAAATTTGAAGCACAATGCTTGTACGAGAATTTCGCCTGAATGTTGTTTTATGGTATCATCTAAAAGAAGGTTGTATTTTTAGAGGGTGAGTTATTCATCAAAATTTTAAGGCTGTAATAAAATGATACCATATATTTCATGTCTCATGGCAATGCAGCGAAAAAAAAACATTTTGAGGACGAGATGTCTTTGGTTGAGAAGACGAGTTCTCCAGAAATCGAACCTCAAACTCCAACCACGTCTGACTGTTTATATAATCAACTTTTACACTCAAATGGCGTGGTTTCTGATGAATACTATTTTAATTGGTTTACGAGTGCGCTTTTGCGTTGTTTCTTTGCTTCTGCCAAACCACTTTTTCTCATCCACTTATCTCATATACCGAAAAAAAAAACACAGAACATAACATCCATCATACAAATAACGATATTTTTAATTCACAATATTATATGTTTATGGAGGGTATATTCATAAATTGCATTCTGTATCAGAGTGATGTCTAAATAGTATATTTATTACATGAGATATAATGAATATATTAGGATGATGATTTTTGGCTATTTTTACGCAAGGTTTGATTATGATGATCATGATGATTTTATTAAACTATGTGCTTTTACAGCTTCTTCATGTGCATATATAAGTCTTTAAAACACTGGTAATATCTATATTCACTAGTTTGACAGCTAAGGTTACAATTACATCACTTTTCATTCACATTTTTTTTCCATTCCTTTCTATCCTGAGCTAGTATCATAGCACTCTGTATTTCTATACAGTTTTCCCCCAGCTGTTTTTGAATTAATTTGAGCGGAGTTAGTCTCTGGCCACCTACGTGTTTTTTTTTTTTAGTTTGTTTTAAACACTCCTAGAGTGCTCTTTTGGTCGGCTCTGAATATGGAAGTATGCATATATGGCCAAACACTCTGAGGCGTCTAGTCATGATAGTCGTTGACCACGGTTTTTGACCAGCTCTTTCGTAGAGTTGTTCGTTCGTAATCAAGTTATTAGGGTCCCATTGGATGTTTAGGATTACGTGGATAAGCTGTCTTTGGAACGCGTATAGATTTCTCACTAGCGTTTCTGAAAGTTTTCATAATTCACAGTTATATAAGAAAATGCTTGATAACAATGCGCTAAAAATCTTATTTTAGTTTCTACGCCCTCATGTTTGTAACTAAATATGGGTTTTAATTTGGAGAAAGCGGTGTTAGTGAGTTGTTTGCGTCTTTCTATGTCTTCAGTTGTACCGAGGAGACTACTTACATATTGACATTTTCCAGCTTTCGTCACCGCCTTTTTTGGTGTGGTATTTTTAGTTTTGGATAGATTTATATGTAGTTTCCCTGTTTCATTTTTCTTAGGTAGTTTTCTCTATATTATCTAGTTCATGTTGGGAAGTAGATGCCCAGCCTATGTCGTCAACGCATTGTTGATCTAGTGTAAATAAACGATCTTCGTAATTCGAGAAGCTATGATAATCCAAGTGATGTGGTAATGGGTATTTTTCTATATTTTCTCTGATTATTTGTAGTTTGCCTTGTATTTTTCTGTCGTGCCTTATATGTTTTCGGGTTTATGGCTAATAGTCATTCTAATGCACTGAGTATTTTACTGTCTTTTTTTTCAGTCTTTTTGCTAGATGTTCAAGAAAAATAAGTACAATGCCCCATCACCTAGGGGTGATCCTATATCGGTTTTAAACACACTTCAGAGTTGATTTTCGATTTAACACATAATTCTTCGTTTTCTAATAATAAAGCGACTAGATGATTTCGTCTTAGTTTAGCACTTTTCTTAGATCTCCATCTATTATGTATTGTTTAAAAGTGTCGAAAGCTTTGCTCATATAGCAGGTTTGTTACAAAGCCAATTGATGAGATTGCCTTTTCAGCAAGGACTTTCAACGTGAACAATAGTTCTGTTGTCAAAATCGCTCATAGTATACATAGGCTTTAAGTTAGCGCGTGATTTCAAAATCAAAGTATGTGTTGAAGTATGATTCTTTTTAAAATTTAACTTTGTGTTTTCAAGTTTGAACTGACTGTGTCCTTTTCATTAAAATCCAATTTCAAATTTTCAGAGTGGTTTTTCTTTAGATTACTTCTTCTTCAGTTGAATGTTCCTTCTTCCGAATTTATCCCAGTATATTTCGCCAAATGTTTCTATCTCTAGCTGTTTTTTGGGCCTTTTCTATGGTGTTAATACCTTTCAATTTGAGTTGTGTCTTGAGAGTTGCTAGGTATGTGTTCTTTGATTTTCTTCTCGGTTTCTTAACTGGTTTTAACGCTTCTTTTAGAGCTTTTTGGGCTGGTGAATCTTCAGGCAATCTACACACATGTCCGAAAAATGATAACCGCTTCTTCTTTTTGTTGGATGGTTTTGATTGATTTTAGCGTTTTATTCCTTCATTTAATCTCGTTTTTCCGGATCTTTTTCACTGTTTATTTTTAGTCTTAGGCTTTTTGATGCTGTTACAGAGTTTCAATATGCTCATTATGCGGATTTCTTTGTAAGGCGTGGTTTAAGTTCTTCTGAGCTACTTATGCACACTTCACATATTTTGCTCCGTGTACTTTAGTTTGATGTACATTTAATACTTTGGAGTTTATTTTCAACTATATCTTTATATTCATCCGCGATTGAAATAATGTATGATATGTTATTTTTAATTTGTTTGATTTTATTGGGTTGATGTAATTTCACAAAACCTTAGTACGTTTCTTTATATGTTTATACCAAATGTTCTCCCCTTTTTATTATTGATGATGATATTGAACACAAACGCCTTTTCAAGCTTTGTCCACATGTACATTAAATTGATTATCCTTTCGTATAGAGTCTATATAAAATCCTTTTCACTCGTAGAGTCTATTAAATACTTGTAATATCATATATCACCAGTTTCACAGATAAAATCACAATAGATATCACTTTTTATTCACAAAGTTTTACCACTCCTTTCTACCCTGAGCTAGAATCACAGTACTTTGTATTTCTATACACTTTTTCTTCAGTTGCTTCTGGATCAATTTGAGCAGAGTTAGTCTCTGGCCACCAACGGGGTTATTGACTTTTCTCAGACCCTCGTAGGGTGCTTTTTTGGCCGGTGCTTCGTCTGGTAGTCTGCATATATGGCCAAACACTCTGAGGCGTCGAGTTGCGATAGTCGTTTTCCACGGTTTTTGATCAGCTCTTTCGTAGTGCTGTTCATTTGTTATCCAGTTGTTATTTGGGTCCCAACGGATGTTAAAGACTCTGCGAAGGAGTTGTCTTTGGAACGCGTCGATTTTTCTCTCGAGGGTTTCTGTATGAGTCCACAATTCACAGTTATGTAAGAAAATACTTGCTAACAATGCGTTGAATATTCTGATTTTAGTATCTACGCCTACTTGTTTGTTAGTATATATGGGTTTTAGTTTTGAGAAAGCGGTGTTAGTGAGTTGTTTGCGCCGCTCTATGTCTTCAGTTGTACCGAGGACACTACCTACATATTTACACTTTTTCCAGCTTTCATCACCACCTTTTTTGATGTGATATCTTTCAGTCTTTGATTGATTTATATGTAGGTTTCCCTGTTTCAGTTTTGCTGTGGTGTTTTTTTTCTATGTTGTCTAAAACGTGTTGAGAAGTAGATGCCCAGCCTATGTCATCAGCGTATTGTTGGTCTAGTGTAAATGAAGGATCTTCGTAGTTCGAATAGTCATGGTCTTACAAATGATATGGTAGCGGTTGTTTTTCTGAATTTTATTTGATTATTTGCAGTTCATTTTGTATTTCCTGTTGTTCTTTATCTGTTTTCGGATTTATGGTCAATAGTCCTTCTAATGCACTTAGTAATTTGCTATCTCTATTTTTCAGTCTTTCAGCAAGGTATTCAATGACAAAAGTGCAGATGCCCCGTCACCTTGGGGTGATCCTATATTTGTTTTAAACGCACTTTCTAGTTGATTTTATCGAGTTTTACACACAATTCCACATTTTCTAGCATTAGAGAGTTTGGGCAGATTGCTAAAATTTGATAAAAGTATGTTTGGAGATTGGGGATAGCACTAAAGGGCAACCACCACGAACATTGCGCAAATAACAAATTAAAGAAAATCAACATATCCTAAGTGGATTACCGAAAGTGTCATCCCGTAAATCAATTTTTGCCCAAACTGTCTAATAATGCGACAAGGTGGATTTCGTCTTTGTTCAGCACTTTCCGTAGATCTTCAATTATTATGTCCCTTTTCAAAGTGTCAAAGGCTTTGCTCATATCGAGCATAAGCAGATTTGTTTCATAGCCGATTGATGATGTTGCCTTTTCTGCAAGGACTTTAAACGTGAACACTAGATCTGTTGTATTTCTATTACTTATATATGCGGTTTGTGTAATTGGAATAATATGTTCATGTAGTCTTCCTGATATTCTTTTTATAAGGCATATTGCTAGGTTTGTCCTTAGGGTTGATAGGAGGATAACTGGTCGTATATTTTCTGGTGGTCCTTTTGTTTTTCCTAGTTTTTGAAGAGGTGTTAAATGGCCGGTTTTTATTTCTTTTGGATAGCTTCCGGTTTCTGCTACATTATTTAATAATACTGCTATTTCTTCTAATATTTCACTAGGTGCATATTTTAAATGTTCAGCTCGTAAATTGTCACATCCACTACTTTTATTATTATTTTAATATTATTATTATTATTTTTTTAATTTAAACATCCCGAAAAATTCAATTTTCGGGATATTTCTAATCCCCTTTCCACTTCCGGCAAGAATCAAAACACATGGCGCTAACCATGATTAAGAAAAAAACATCACAATATTATAATGACAGGTGAAATAGAATATGCTCATGTTATACAAGCTATAGTTTAACATTTATGGAATCGTTATACATATGATTTGTTGAAAACAGATCATGTACTGTGTTTATTTCGATGGTTTTACATTTTTTTCGGTCACGTGGACATTTAAAACTCATTGCCACAAAACTCCCAAAGAGTTTTCAAGAGAGTTGTGAAGTATTTGGTAACTTGATATATGGTCAGATGATATATTTCCATGATTTATATCAATGTTTATAACGTCTAAAAAATTACGTCCATTAAATGCATCAATGGCAATACTTTTGGGTAAACTTTCTCGTACATCAAATTTCATTGCGTTAAAGAATTGATATAAGGGTCCGATCATGTGTGATCTCCTATGTTTAATTTCTTTGATTTTATTGGGTTGATGTAATTTCACGAAACCTTAGCACGTTGAACTAAATAGCTGGTGTCTAAGTGGTTATTAGGCCCCAACCCCAAAGGTTGGGGGCCTATAGATTCGGGGTGTCCGTCTGTCCGTCTGTCCGTCCGTCCGTCCGTCCGTCATCGATTCTTTTCCAGGCTGTATCTTTGTAACGGATG
>LQRL01136866.1:31966-45784 GCA_001703475.1 Hydroides elegans | reverse complement strand
TTTCGCTCGCGCCTTCGGCGCTCGCATATAAAGAAATCCATAAAAAATCTTGCGCCTTCGGCGCACGAATATTGAGTAACTATAGTAATAGTTATGGTTTTATATGCCAATACACTTGATCTTTCTTTGCCATTATCAATCTTGGTTCATGGAAAAGAATCAGGGGCAAAACAGGGAATACAATCTGACTGGAGACTGGTCACCTTGACTATGGTAGTTAAAATCGGATTTTGCCTTGATATATGGCGCTTACGTTTGGATATATATCAGTGGGCGCACTGAGAAAATCTCGGGCGCACTTTTTGTAAAGATGTGCGCCCGTGGGCGCAAAATTTTGTCTGGCCAAATGCATCCCTGTATACATGTAAAGAGTTAGAAATGAAGTTTTATAATCTATGGTTTTCCAAAGATGGATATCGAGACTAAAAGTCTAACCCACGGTATGACAACAACCGCCTACCCTCTCAAAACTCGAAGTATTGTTAAACTCAAGGTGATTTCGGAGTTCCCTCTTCCATATAATTATTTTATTAGCCAACTGTTAATTTAAACTCTGTAAAAGTTCCGCAACTTCAAGTTAATGATGTTAAATATTTCGTATTTTGCTTATCTACCCCTCGGTTCCACCTCCCAGTCGCGCCTCAAACCCCGCCATTTTATACCCCATTTCCCCACTTTTCTGCCACTTAGCTCTAACCCGCGATCTCGCTTTGAACCGTACCTTTCAGTATCGCATATGCCTACTTATATATTATATATTGTTATTTTATATATTATATAATCTTTTCATTCTTTTAGCTCCATCCCGCGCTCCCGCCTCGAACCGCACCTGCAACAGCGTCTAGCCGAAGCGGGCAGCTCGGCACAGCGCGTCTACTTCAACAAAGGCCTGTGAATACTCACTTTCCCCGCACCTTTTGAATCCAGTTATCGCCCAAAAAGTATTGCCCATCCAGTTTTCACAAAATCTCATCATGAACTCAAGGTGACCTAGAAATAACTCATATGAGGTCAGCTTAAGGTCATGATGAGGTTTTGTGTCGGCTGGGCAATGTCACAGCCTATGCCTTGACTAGGTTTCAATTTTGTAACAAACGGGGAACTTGGTCTAGACTTAGGTTGTGAAATTGGCCCCTAGAGAAGGCGGCGCTGCAATCGGATCCCAAACGAGAGACATTGAAACACTGGCTTCCTGTGTTGTTTTTTAATGAGTTTCTGTTTATGTGTCGCCAACTATAGACGAAATGGTGTTTTGGCGTATAGGTATATTAAGACTGTATGGATTTTGTGATAATGATGGTTAATCGTTTATTGTTGATGAAACTATGTTTTACTTAGAAAATTAAAAACTGTTGATATCATTAAGATTGTTCATGATGGAAAGATTTTATAGGATGGTTCTATGCTTATATAAGCAATAATGATAAGCGTTTAAGTATTATAGTGGTTTTGCTGAGTGTGAGAGTTCTTTGGTTGATTTTTTTTCAATAATGATATTTTGTAATCTTGTTTTATTTAGAAGCCGAAATTCCAGTTTTCTTTCCCAGTGATAAGTTTCATGCTCAAACGAAAATTGCATTTTATCACATTAGTTTATGACTTTCAAGCTCTAAAGCTACCAATTTATTTATCACCATATCTAGCCCCCTTCCCCACCATGATACCTCCCTCTTATTTGTAACCTTGTTTATACAAAAAAATAGCCGCTGTATTTAAAAAAAAACGAAGCTTAAAATATGTTATTTATAAGTGCATGCTATTCTAACGATATGTGAGTGACATTGATTTACCTAACATGGCTATCATGAAAAGTATTAAATGCAGTGCTAGTGTTATTTATCTAATCATGTTGCAAATTTAACCCTAATAAAAGAGTGGTAAAATATTGAGATATCGCTTCTATCAAAAATGCATCACAGGTTCACATACAATTACTTAAAACGTTCAGTTGACTGATTTATTTTTCACTTCTTAATCAGTTAAAATTTGTTAGATTACCGACCTCCCACCCGTTCGGAATAATAGTGTACGGCAACCATAAAAATACATTGTGTATGTGTGTAGTGCCAGCATTACCTTTTCATGTGAATATTTGATTAGAACATTTTAAAGTGAATAGTCTTCGTAAATCTTTTCGCGTCTGAGTTCAAGAAACCACAGATGCTATTGACCCGAATTAGGAAATCAGATTATTATGATTTAAGAATATTTCAAAGTTGTCAATATCTTGACGCTTTTATAGTTCTCTAGAGAGCAAATGTTGAATATAATTAGGCAAAATGTTTGTTTAGTGCATGAAAGCTTAGGTTTATTTCCATACTCAAGTTGACAGATATTATGATAGGCAATTATGAAACCAAACAAATTTCTTAGTGCTCTTAGCATAATGTTTTGTAGAGCATTTATAGTGATCTTATATTTGAAATCATGATGCAATTGATATGACTAAAATCTGGCAAAAATGTATTCTAAACGTGTGTTAGTCATCAGGTGTTATGCGTCACTTTTGATCTAGTTAGAAAAATTCGTCAATTTTGAAATTGTTGTTAATATCTGTTAAGTCTTGGTCAAATTATGTGTCAATGTTTTGTTTTGTTGATAGATGATCTTTGGATAAATGATAGTTCCATTATAAGTTAATAACCATGTTAGCAATTTCATTTCGATAGGAAATATTTTCTCAGTTTTCCTAATGATTTATATATATTTTTTTACGCATTGATCAAATGTTACAGATTAACACGTGCTATCAAAATCTAAACTTTTTTTTCAGTTACTAATGTATGAATTCAAAAACAATATGTAAAGCGGGTAATTAGTTGAGTTCTTTCATGAATACACTTGTTTATTTTTGTGGGTTAAAATTGTTTTAAATAGAAACAATGTAAAGCTTAATGCGTGTTTGAAAGTGGATTTGAGCTATATGTGTGCGCAACTACCTTTGATATAATACATACAGATCAGGATTGAAAGCGTTTAATGTCGTTTGCATTTGTAAAAATGTATGTCATGTAGTAACAGTGCTTATGTTATGACTTTGATTTATTGGCAGCTATTTAGCAACTATCATGTTATTATGATTTAATATATGAGTCGAGATTTATTATATCATAACAAATTCTTATAGTTTCATCTCAAATTTCATATATTTTGCGAACATATCAACAAAGATAACAAAGCTTGGCCTGAGGTCATCTCGGAGCTTTATATTTAGAGAAAGTTTATGGGAATCAAATTAATTCCATTTTGTTTTATTGGCTAAAAAATTATATCGTTTCAAAAATCGAGACTGAAATTTCAGGCCGTCTAATGACCAACATATTTTTGAAGATGACCAAAATTATTTTTAATTGTAATTTATAAAAAAAAATGAATGAAATTCACTCAGATACGAGTTTGAGTTTTTCTGTTACACACAGACCTTGTCAAAATAGATGGCTGTTTTAAGAAATATCAAAAACTTATTTCAAAAACCTATACATATATTAAAACTTTGTTACATTATCAAATATATGATTTTTTCACTAAACATTGTGCTGTGTGACGCGATTACCCGATTGCAGGGTTCTTGTGCTGCGATCGGGCACATTTCTAATTTGTTTTGTTTTGACTGTGTTTGTGACATGTTAAGTAACACAAATAGATTTTAGGAAAATAAATAATAAAATAGGTATTTTCTTCTTTTTTTCTCTCCATACCCTAACGTTATCCCCAGTGACTAACTCCTTAGCATTGGGTTTTGCAAACTTTATCATTCGAACTCACGGTTAGGTAGAATCTCTGATTAAATATGGTGTACTTGTATTAATTAGCAAGATTAGTTTTACCTAGCCTGTATATATTTTGCCCCATTACATAACACGAGTTATTCTCATCGCCACTTGCGATTTTCTATGTTTTCTTAAACGAACTTTGCAAATATTTTAGGGAAATGCCTGTTGCTGTTAGCGATTCATTAACTTTGAAACAAAATTGGAGCAAAGAGATAACAAATAAAATACAATGTTCTTAATGGAAATTATCGCTGGGCATGATTTCTTTTTCGCAAGTGGCGAACATTGTAGATTTGAGCAACAAGTGTTAATACTATAAAGAAAAAATATCGGTGTTGACGTTCTCACTTAATCGTTTGGAAATCACTAACCGTTTGGAGCTCACGTTCATTTTAAGTTTAATCTACTCTATTAATACCTGGACGGGCTTGTTATAATAAAATGTACTTTTCATGCTTATTTTGTTTTATGATTTTATCGACTTTTCATGTCGTCTCGTTTCTTTCCAGTTCATTTTTTGCCCTTATGTAATGCTATTTTTAAAATGTCAACTGATGATCCAGTACATTAAACCACCCCTTTGGTTGGGTCACAGCACCAATGCAATTTTTTTTTCAACAAGTCTGCGCACTCAAAGGGGATGACAGAGAGGGAATATGTGTCGATATTTTTTAAAGGTTTGATCTCGTTTATGGATAAAATTCAAGCTGTTGCTATGTCATCCGATAATGATTATTTCTTATTATTATCAAGGGTGTGGATTTGTATAACAATTCGTATAAACATTTTATTTTGTTGCTTTTTATTTATTTAAACCACACAAATCATAAAAATAACACTTTTTATACAGAATGTTAAACAAATGGATGCTACCTGAATTTACATGACTATATTTATTGTATGAATATGTATAATCATATTCATTTAACATATTTACTAAGTAAATGATTTACTAAACCGTATGACTCTTAGCATTGACACCTTAACGTCGAACGCATTTCTGTATCATACACAAAAGCTGGGTCATTGTCATTCATGGTCTTGTTAAGACAATTTCATTAATTTTCAAAAAAAAAAGATAAAACAATGCAATAATTTTACTTATAAGAAGGCCTTAATGACCAATGTTGATATCGGAAATTTAGTTGAGAATAAGCAATATAAGCGTTTTGACTTCGTTTATCATATATGGATGACTGAGTCTGCTAATGATTGCCTTGGATGACATCAGATTGACTATTTGCCTGATTCATTCAAATGACTTCCATCGGCTAGGACTCTGTATATCTAAAAAAAATATGTAGGAAAATAATAGGCAAATATTTCTATAAACCAATAACAAAAATAAAGATGATATGGTTTTTAATTTGATAACGATTGATGTAAATAACTTTAATCATATGCATGCATTATGGTAAGGGCACGCGGTATACTGCGATTAGCAAAGAAAATATAGTTAGAATAAAATCGGATGATTTACTATGCTTTCGTTGAATTTCCGAGTATTGCATATTAATTCCACATGCACTTAGCCTTACTATCACAGAAATTCATTGGGAACAAAGACTGCTAATATTTTCAATTACATTATTGTTTTAAAAGACTTATTTTACCTGTGTTCCGAAAATCGCGACAACAGTAAACGTTGTGCACAGTAATATGCCACAAGACGTGATGCCATAGATGATATCATTTTGCTCAGTTGACAACATGTTGACCAATGTAACCGTCAACACAGAGGCGATAAGAGTGTTGTATACGGCAATTCCTTTGGAAACATGTCAAAAGTTAAAACATATACTGTATTTGGATATTAAGATTTTTGATATATTCATATCTAGATATAAAAAAATCCTAATGCACAATTAAATTAATTATAGAAAAACAAGAGTTAGGTCCTCACCACACGGGAAGTTTTTCACTGTTTTTTTTCTCAATAAACCGTGATTTTCAATGTATTCCGTGTGAGATATCGAGCGTTTTTGGGTGCTCCCTAGGGAATTCATTGAAAATCTGGCTTGGTTGGATAAAAAGTGCGGAAAATCCTTACCATGTGACCAGACCCTTGTTAGTGTAACAAATACTTGTACCATTCCGAATTAGATAAAAGTTTAGAAAAAAATAAATATCATTTAAATGTAACATTTCTAATTGTGTATGCATGCATTATAAAAGCGGTTCAAATCAGACAGAAAATATAGATGCTACATAAACGTATTAAAATATCTCTACTGTAAAATATTTGAATACCAATCTGCTTCGAATCACCGAATTCTTCCATTTGTACTTTCCGGGTTTGAAATGCGAAAAACGAACCAAAAAGCAACATTAGCCCTAGAATAAAATAGATATTATAAGAAGATAAATCAAAGAAAATATAATATTTTAAGTTGTTGAGATGAGACACGGAAAACTTGAATATAATATATGAAGTTTTTTTTATTGCATAGTCTAAATTATGTTGTGATTGTAATTGGTCCAAGCATTAAGTGGATGTTTTCGTTTGCAATTGTTGTTAGGTATAATGATATAATTCTATTATATGTATAGACATACCCTTTATCAGATATATTATGCCTAACCAATAATCATCGTACGTTGAAACACATTTATACACAGCGTATTGAAACAAAATTCCATTTTCATCGCTTTCTTCCTATAAAAACACAAACAATTAAAGTGATATCCCGAGATAGCTCAATTGTGCATTTTCAATTTTAGATAAGGATGGCATATGAATGCATGTTCTCTCGCTTATTTGTTTAGAAATAATCAACTTTGGCACGATAACTACAAGTTTTGGCTCTAGCTTACGCTTTGGAATAATGCGAAAAATAAAATTTTAAGAAATTAAAATTTGTCAAATTTCGTATAATATTTTGTCCATTTGCAATCACAAAATATAAAACAATATCGTCACCTCCTCATTATAAATAATTGGTCGCCATGTAACTTTATCTAAGACGTGCCATAGACAAAGAATGATTGCGTCCAATGATAGCATGCATGTCACAAAGACAATCAACTGATTGTCTTTTATAACCTGAAAATAAAATAAAAAATAAAAAAATAATATACAAAACTTTAAAAAAAGGCTTGTACACAATAACCATTTATCACTTAATAAACATATATTGATACTATTATAACATTTTAAGCATCTTTTATACAGAACTACATAATTAATTTTACATAAAAACAGATAATTATCCAAGTTTTACTATATTCATATCATCACATTATATTAATACAGTGTATATACATTGTATTTACTTAATAACGAAACAAAATGTGTCTTAAAAATAATAATTACCTTTTTTGACCGTTTCCTTGCTGTATGTACCTGGTGTGCTCTCCATAACTTGGCAAACATGCTTCCAAACGCAAGTGTAAATCCAAAAGTCAGTAACCAAATGCGAACCTTGATTTTAAAGGTTGTATGATTAACAGTTTGAATATATAAATTTTATTGACGGAAAACATCAAATCTAATTTTGTCATAAATACCTTATAAGCGTCAACAAGACCATTAAATAACGGATGTGAATTCATTTCATTTTATGTTTGTATAGCATTTAAAGAGCATTTTAATAATACTTATATCAATAGAAGTGTATATAAACATTGTATCTTAACTAAAAACCATATTACTTTGCAAACGGTTTCTGCCACTTGAGGGCTTCCTGAGTCGAAACCCCAAAGTATGACACATATATAGGAAAGCGTACACCCGATAATGATTAAAACATTGATCCGTGGTGATGACAACTTTATCAACCTACAATCGTTCAAGATTTATTCTCTGTGAACATGGACGAACACATATAGTTAATAACATCATAAATAATGTGAAAAAATGTGTGCATCTATTATATGCTTTGAATAATCTAAACGAATTCTTAATCGCCATCTAAAGCCCTGTTCTCACAAAAAAGCGCGTAAATAATGCTAAAAGCCCGCTTTTTGCATGAAACAAAGGATTATCTACTATATTTTATAAATAATATGGCGATCGAGCTTTTGTGTTTCGTGCTTTTATTTACGCACTTTTTTGTTTGCTTGACCGCGGCCTTAGGCCTTGATAACATAAAACTCGCTAGTTGCGATCTCCACTGTATTACGCAAGGAGCGACAGGACTATTTATTGAAAATGTTCTTATTCTTATTTTCTATTCTCACCTAGAATTTCTGTAGATGTAGAAAAAGACGCATGTGACCGCTATGCTTGATAATCCAATGCCAGCACAAATACACGTGACTACAAATGTGACTTGATCGAGTTTGTGCGAAACAATTCTAAAGATGTCGAAGTCCCTTGGTGGTTGTCCATCTAAATTATCAATTGATGTTAATATAATTATCTAGTTTGTATAAAGCTATAGCGGTTAAAGAAATCGATTTAGCGAGTTTTTTTTTTGGATTATAAAAAATGTTTTTATAAAGACATAGAGTACCTTTGAATAAAGACGATTCGTCGACGTTGAATGTCAAATTGCCATCAAATGGGTCAAAGTTAGCAACCACATGCAATTCACCATCTTGCCATTGTCGTATAAGTAATTCGCGAACTCGATCCCCACTCGCATCGAATCGAATAATACCCTAATAGCAACACAATCCAATCATTAGTTTAGACTCTACATATGCATGTAGCTACAAAGATTTTGTCAGGCCGCGATTACATTTAAGCTGAAAACGCAGCTCTTAACATAGGACTGTTTTTTTTTAATGGTCTTATGTCTAAATACAAGATTGGCGTGGAAAAAACGCTGTGTAATATTTTTTAACTGCTTTGTTTGCAAGAACGTAACTGCGGCCATGTAAAGCTAATAGTAGTATATATGTTTATGTATTTATGTTAGTAGACGATAATTACTGTGTCAAAATATTGGATTTTGAGCCCAAAAAAATGGAATCACCGTGGCTCCGAAAAATTGTTGTTTTCTGATATTATTGAATATGATTTCCGCAAAATCTTTCCTCTCGTATGTAAAGTCCATAAGGGTTTCATTGTTCATTTGAAGCTGATTCACTGTTTCATGCAATCCAAGAAAAAGGGCCCATGCCGCATCAAACTCGTAAGCATAATATTCTGTAAAAATATAACTTATGTTATGAAGATATACAGTAGAACTTCGTAAACTCGATATACTCGGGACTTCAGAATACGTGTTCACCTCGAGGTCGCTGTGAATTCGAGTTAATCCTGGTTGTATTATACTAATTACATGAGAGATGTGACTTTGAAATCGACTCGAGTAAATGGATAATTCGAGTTAACCGTGCTCGAGTTAACGATGTTCTATTGTATATGTGTTTCATATTCATATTATACTGTTTGTATTATACATTGTATCATATTGTAACACATTGTAACACATTGATTTCTTCATCAGTTATTAATGTATTGCTTTAAATTGCCGTCATTGTAATAAATTATTCATTAGCCGTATTTATGACCTGTTCCATAGAAACCTTTATGAAATGCTTCAAAACAATATTCAAGCAAAAGCTACTTACTTATATCATTTTTCAAATTGATATGATCACTGTTTGTAACGTTTTCATCGAGGAATCGCTGATAATCTTGCTCGAATTCCAAAGCTGTCTAAACATCATGAAAACAAAACATTTTTAACAATGCCTGGTATACATAGAATATCAACAAAATCAAAATAACGAATCAGTAGAATAAGATGATATATATAGGATACCTAACACTTTCGAGTGGACATGACCAAAATCGCGAGGCGGAGCCGAGAGATTTTTGTCATGTTCGCGAGAAAGTGTTAGGTATCGAATATGTCCCAATGCTCTATTGTTCTCGAGATGCCTTTAAATTCAATGCATTGATTGCAACAGTGGGGTATATACTTTTAGGCCAAATATTCCCACTGAAAACAGTGTGGCATACGAATGGATTAAGTGGGCCAGTTAGTTAGTCGTTATATTTCCATCGAGAGAACAATAGAGCCATGGGACATAAAAAGGTGTTTGAATTAATGGGACGATCAAAAATAAATGAAAATGTCTCAATATTTTGGTAAGTCAGATGCCGAAACGTGGAGCATATTGCCATACAAAAAACTATTTTTACAAATTAGTATTTACCTTTCCTGTTACCCCGGTTCTATTGAGAAAGCCTTGGGCACTCAATGTTGCGAAATTCATGGTGAGCATTCCATGTGTTGCCTCAAATAGTTGTTCATTCGTACAATCCCCGTTATTTGCATCCGCCAATCCATACATAGCACCCCATTGCAGCCACTGGTATTTTTTGCCAACCATTCCCAGTTTATATGCCTTGTGTTTCAGTAAAAGATTTCATGCTTTGAATACTATGTTAGGACGCGGTTTCATGGCGTGAAACTCCACCAGCTTCAATTGCTGTTTCCACTATGTTCTTTATCAGGCTTTAAGGAGCTTCTTAACAAGCCTTTGAAGAACATAGTGAAAAACGTAACGAAACTGGTTAGTTTCTTTTATATGCCTATTGACTCGAGAACCTGACTAACTATGGGCGAAAAGTTTATTTTTTAAATAATATATTACTCTTATTTTCATCTAATTGCGTATCAATTTAATGTTCAACCTTTACCATTAAGCGTTAAGGACATCCGAAAATAGGAGCAGTAGGAGGCTTAATCTAACTTTGATTCACCTTTAATAAACGAATTGAATTCTACGCGAAATTATGATAGCTTTTTACCTGGCACATAAGCCTATCAGTTGACCCTTTGAGATACCATGCAGAATAGACCATTATTATTCGCGCATTCGATTTCTACAATAAACATAATATGCATATTAGTGAATGATGATTCATTTGGTTTCCATTATATTTTTACACCGTAAAATGCAAGTTTTTTTTTATAAGCTGTAGTTTGCGGTACGCTAACCTTGCGCCTTACATTGATAAATAAAACTAAATAAAATAAATATGTTTTACCGAATTTCATACGTGATAAGTAGGTGGATAAACCAGTTAAGGCCTGTTCACACGGGTAGCGGCAACTCGCGACAAGCGGATATACTCATTTTTTAAAGGACTTGCCGCTTGCCGCGCCCTGTCGCTTCCCGTGTGAACAGGCCCTTAGACTCCGATTACATAAAACAAATCGCAAACTGTGATTTTCACTAATTTTTGTCGGACTTTCAAGGAATTGTCCTAGACACAATAAAAATTGATTTTTAAAAAGTGCTTTCAATGTAATCTACAGAGCCTCACCATCTTCAACTTACTTCAACCGAAATACGTACCTTTATTTGTTTTAAACCATTCAGTGGGTCTCTATAATACGAGATGAATGCAATATCCGAGATGTTCCTTGCTTTTAACTCGCTTCTAAGATCCTCCATTGTCTGTTTAAAAGATAAAAAAAATAATGGCCATTAAACAGGTCTTCATCTACAAGTCAAGATCATACATAGAGGATATAGGCCGCGCTCACACAAAACTAGGTTGATATTTTGCGCCTGTTGCGTAATAAGAAGGGATAATTTGTTATATCTTATACAAACATTGCTTTAGGTTTTTAGGGTGAATTCTGGTTTTCTTAATTGTTATATTTTAGAAACTGTATTCATTTACAGCGGAAGGATTTTAATTGTTAGCTTGTAGATCTCGCTTTGTATTGCAGCGCAAAATATCAATGACGTTACTCAATTTTAAGTAGATAAATTAAAGAATGCTATTACTCGAAATGGTGAGATGGTTTATGTTTTATTTATTTATATATATAAGTAATGAGAAACATGAGAATAAGTTTTAAAATTTAAAATTTCACAAATTCCAAATAATATGTCGTTGGGCGCCCTTTAAAAAAAGATGAATGAACGCTTACCGTTTCTCCAACATAATCCACAACATACAATATAGCGACCTTTTGCCATCCAAAATGTTCAAGCACAGATGCCCAGCCTTTGTTGAAATCTAAATACGACTCAACGCTTCTCACAAAATACGGATACTTTTCTACGTTTGCGAGAAGGGGAGAGACTGACTGACCGCTAACCTACAAAAACAAAAATATATTATTTGATAGAAAATACTAATGAGCTTCTGCAATAACAAAAAAAGACATCTTGAATTTGATGAAGAAACTAGATCACCAATATAGAAAGATTATCCACTTTTTGAAAAAAAAATAGTTTATTGGTTGCCCTTCGATATTCAAAAAAAATATCGATGCAATTTTTTTTTTAAGTTATACTATGTAAAACACAATAATTTATTTTTTGACGCATTCAATATCATCTTTATCAAATATCGTTGCACTCACAGTGACTAAATTGTAATATTTCGCTGCTTCTGCAATAATCAGGGCTTGCGGTGAGAAAGATAGACCAAATACAACATGCTGGAACCACACAAAAAAAATTCCATGATTAATAACTTAATTCAATTAATGAGGCCGTGGTTACAATTGCGATTATCGGAAAGCCTTATATAGGGAATTCTATAGGTACTCAAAAAGCAACTATAATTCTATAGGTACTCAAAAACGTAACGTGCATTTCATTAAAGAACACAGCTAAAAAAAGGGTTCGTTTAGAAACACTAATGTAGCCACGTCCTAAACCGATTTTGATTAATCTGAAAATGAAAGATCATTGTAAGATTATTATCTAAACATTGCACTTTCCCACTGGGCAAGACGTCCACGGACGTTGAGCGGACGCCCTACTTTGGACCCGTATGAAAGTTTTCCGGACGTCCTTATTCGTCGCGGACGTAGAAAAGACGTAGCATCGACGTCGCGTCCGAATCGGACGTACCAATTACGTTCTACGGACGCCGGGACGTAAAAAGACGTCTGGAAAACTTTCATACGGGCCTAAAGTAGGTCGTCCTCTCAACGTCACGTCCGAATGCGGGTTCTCATTGTTTTAAGTTTAACACAAACAGGGAAGTATGTTAATCAAAACTTTGGATTTGAAATTTGAATTATATACAGCCATATATCTTACCTTAACAGGCTCTTTGGATACTCCATCTGCAAAGCTTTTCACCGATTCACCAACTTGCTATCAATGAATTTGACAAAGAAGTTTTTGAATACTTTCATTAATATTACTGCTTGCGTCATTTACATTTCAATGCATACAGATGTAGATGTTTGAACGATATATGTATATAAATGCAGCCTTATCATAAAGAATATGTAACGCCAGCACTGTACGTGCTCGCTAATCGCAGCCAGAAAAAGGAAAACAATTTACTGTGGCTAAAATAGATAAGGTTATTCGATGAGATTTAAAACATTATAACCGAATATACTTAAAGGACTGAATTGCAAATGTTTTTTTGCACAAAATATTAAAGATCTTCATGCATTTTTTAAGTGCGTGTAGCGAGCGCATTTCGAACGGTACAGTGCTTGCGCTACTTGTGTGTAGCTCGCTGCAAACTACGAGCTCAGACATGAAACATTATATATACGGCATTATTTAGTACATTTTATAAACTTACATCACCAATGCTATATGTGTAAGAATTCACATGATGATTTGGTAGGATGTCTTGCCTAGAATTAACGATTGCTAAAGCATAATCAAGCATTGGGCTAAGATCGAAAGAGAATCTAGTATCAGTTGTGATGTGCAATAAGTTTATAGTCTCTTTCCCTGTTGACACAACGATATCTATGTTAAAAATAGATAAAAGCAGTAGCTTATACATTTCCATTTTCTAGTTGGAATCCTACTACATCATCATTCTATCAAATCTATGTTTTATACTATGCTTAGGTTTTCAGCTGTTGCACAATAAATCCAATTTATTATCGCATAGGTAGGCATGACATCAATTTTATAAATAAGATGCTGGGCATGACATTTATAAATAAAATGATACTTAATGAAGTGTTTATGAATCAACAGCAATACATTTTACGTTTCTATTTTAATTTCGAATGCGTCATTATTATTAATTCAGCACGTTTTCGCAGTTATTTTAATTGAACACCCTTTGTTTGAAAAAAAATAATTAGTTCATTAAAAACTGTGGTTATTTTCGATGTCATATATCCAGAACATATTCTAG
>LQRL01136858.1:119799-140866 GCA_001703475.1 Hydroides elegans | reverse complement strand
ACAAAATATTCAGACTACACAAACAGGATAATGTAACTTGTTTAACTGTGCCATTTTCAGATGTGAAAATAAGTTTAAACCCCTACTTTTATCTAAAACACAGCTGATATTTATTCAAATATACTTTGAAAAAATAAAATCATAAAAATCAAATTTAAATTTTTACATTCAAATGACAACTTTCTTTTACACATACCGCTTCTATCCAAAAGCATGAGCCCTGCAACATAAAGTGGCATCTGATTTCACAGGATTGGCCTGAATAACCGGCAGGACAGTCATTCGCAGGTTCACAGATGGGGAGTCCGTCACTGTTTGAAATCTGACATGCCTACAGTAAAGTTTTTAAAAAGCCCTTATGACAACAACTTAACCATATGCATCTATGGCTCAAAAATGCAACATATGTGGTTGTAACTGAATGCAATCTTTAAATGCATTGTATGTTCCCTTTATCATTTTAATTTATTTAAATATTTAAAAAAACGCATTCGTCATGTTAGATATGATACATTACTGAAACGTAGATGATTGTCATGCTATCCTGAAAAGTAAATATTTAGAGCGATACTAAGTTAGACATTAAAATGCTTTAATTTTGACATACCTCGCCACCTGCGCACGATCTCAAATCACACAGATCCACAATTCCAAACATCCACCCATTATCATAAATATCCAGTTGGTCGTATTCTCCTGGTACTGCCTGAATTAGTTGACATTGCCGGCTGGCCAGATCTTGCTGATCTTCTTTTTCAACGTTAAAAGCGTCACATGTTTCGGTTGCTATGCAATAGACGGCACCCATTGTCGTCGATGGAACTGATATTGATGATACGATGTGTTGTGTATTAAGCCGGGTATTTGAGTATATGTTGAAGTTATCACTCGCGGTTATATATCCTGCAATGCTTGCAAAGACTAACATATAGTTGATGATACTATCATTATACTTTCTTGCCATACTTTTTACTTTTTATATTTTTTCTTAGATTTAGCTATATGTTTTCTTCATATGTTTATATCGCACACCACGAAGCTGTATTTTTAATCATAACATCACTTTAGCACGTTCGATTATAAAGTAGTATCGTGTTTGAATAAACGGTGGCATGTGATGGTTCAGCGAATACAACCTCCCATATACGATGTTATTATAAAAGTTCATCTGAAAATGTCCATTACACCACCAAAAATGTGATGTTAGAATCAATTAAACGAATCCAATGTAGCATAGCAGATTTCATTTAGTGGTAAATAAAATCTATATATACTACATATGCTTTTGAAATCGTATACGCTGTCACACATGTTAGTGAATGCATTTTAATATTGAATTAAAGTGACAACACTATTTAATCTGTAATATTTTGCTATGACTCTAGCATCGGTACCCTCGGTTTTCTTAAATAAACTTTCAATGACCTCTTGCAAACACTTCTAAATATCTCCCGATCCTAGTTCCTGTTGTTTTCCTGCGCAATCCTGAACTAATGGTTATCTTACAGGCAAACTATTAAGACTAAATAAACATAAATAATGCACTATTGAAAATATGTTTATTTTGCAAATGGTCATTCTAGTGTTTAGGCAACTGATTGACGTTTGTGAGGTTTACAAATCAAGTTGCAACTGTTATCATGTTTTATGTATTTTCGGAAATGGTAACATTAACAAACATAACTTAACTTACACGCTAGTTGCAAGGCACGTCTTTCCATGTATTCACAAAGATACGCCAAACTTGCTAAAACGCAATGTTTTGGGCTTAAATAATATTTTGATTGTTAGTTGGTATGTATTTCAACATTGCAAATATTCACTAACATGTGTACCAAACAAACGAAATCTGCCCATGCACTTCGCAAACTCAGCAAATGCACACAGTTCACCAACATTGACTGCTATTTCCCTTCTTCAGCCATTTTATTCATGGATTCTATTCAATTTATTAGTTGGTTTAAATTGATTTATAAAATGAAAATATACAAATCGCACTAGAAATCAACCCAAGCATATTAATTTCAATTTACCAATTTACCAATTACATAGTTCTAAAACGTAAACTTTTAACAATTGAAACCAAATGTTTATATGAATTAGTGAGTAGGGTGTGGCCACAAGGATCAAACCAACCTTAAAACCAATCTATTTGAGGTCGTGGCGGCAACTGGCGTTTTTAGCCCCTAACAAGAGCCTAGGGGTCCAGAGGGGGCTATTGAAATGGGGCTTGGAGCCAAATAACAAATAACCAATAACGATTTTGTCAAGGCTTCACATAAATCAACCGGTAGCATAAAGCTATAAACATCAGTGGATGTGTAAAATTAGATGCGGGAACATTTATTGGTGATTTGTGACGCGCACAATTATGATGTAACAATAATGTGCTGCAAATTTATCTAGAAACACTTGAACGGTTACGCAATTTATTCGTCTTTAAATCGATACAACGATGATGGATTAGTGGCCATATCCCATTTTTGGCACGCATTTATGAGTTTTGAGGTTGATGGAATTTACTTGAAAATCACTGATAAGAGGGTGGTATCGTCTGCGTGTTTGTTGATGTCTATTGATAAACTTTCGCGGAGATTGGGCGTTTTATCGCGGCCTTTGAGTTGTTTCATGATACATATTAGTAAAATATTGAATAGGATGAGTGATAGCAGACATCCTTGTCTAAGGCCGAGCTTCACTGCAAGCGACTCAGTTAACGGTCCATCGATGACTATGGCGCACTATGTCTCATTGTATAGAAAGTATATAATGCAGTCGAATTTGAGTATATACCGATTGCGATCATAATTGTTCAAATGACCTGCCTTCATACCGTATCGAAGCTTCAAATATTCGGTTATTATTGTGAAACATGCATTTAGTTTTTTTTGTTGACAAATTAGAAACATGTAATTTCAAAGGAAAGAAACTCTACATAATTTTTTAAACTCGTTCATTATAACACCCTCCTCAAAAGTGCTAATATCTTAAACCCTAGGTTTTTTTATCATGACATTTTTATCATGACATTTTTATCATGACATTTTTATCATGTTTTACGTTTGTCTATTTACATTATATTATCAAAACTACGATGACATTTTGAGCTTTAATTGTTTCAGTTAATTTAGAACAGTGTCATTCATGTAGGGGCGTTACAAACATCACAATATTATTTTTCATTGTTATTCAACGAAATATTACATTAATAATACATTCAAAGAAACGTATGTCATTTCTTGCTTGACTTTAATAAGCCATATGTGCTTTAGTTCAGAACAATAAACATTATTATCGATTTGCGAGGCACTGTGGTATATTAACACTGTTTTACAGGGCAATTTTTAATGGTTTACGGGCTTCAAATGAAAACAGCAGGCCAAATGTTACATTTGAGCCCGCTAAATTGGGTTTCAAATAAAAACGGCCCGCTTGCTTGTTTCAAATTATATTTTTCCCCATAAGTTCTATATTTTTTATTTGCAAATGGCGTTTCACTTGGTTATTATTTAAAAGTTGATAAACTTAAAGGTACATTAAAGATGGTTATTCTAAATTGAAGAATAAGAGGCAAAATACATAAAACAAATCTAAACTTTAGAAGGGTCTTGGATGGGATTCGAACCTGGGTTGCAAAACATTTAACTTCACTGTCACGCACCTTACCACTAGGCCATAGGAATTTTGTTGATTATGTGCTTTTAAATAACAGTTATAACTAAAAAACAATGATTGGTTAAACAATGCAATAGGCTAATGAGATGCCATTGAGTACCTGTATAAGGTGAATCGATATCAAAATAAGTATGATTGTGCTCAAGTCTCATTGCAATCGGGAAAAAGTAGTCACAGATGAATTCATCAGATATCTTAGTTATTTTGTTCATAAGATTCTTCATGAGATTCATTGTTTTTTTTGCGAATATTTTTAAAGAAATACAACATTTATACAAATGTATAAACATTGTCAATTTAAAGTTGGTATAATTCATTTTTAAAGAAAATAGCGTGTTTATGAAGTCGAAGTCGAAGCCCGCTACATATCATTTGAGGCCCAAGCTCGGGTCTCAAAAGATATGTAGCGGGCTTCAAATGATAAAATGCGGGCTTCAAATGAAAACATCGGGCCTCAAATATAATTAACGCCCGCTAAAACAACGTGATTGGTATATTAATTAAACATTACATTATGTGATCAATAAGTTTATTTGAATTGATTACTTGGCAAAATTGAATAACCTTACCATCTTAAAAGAGTGACGCACCAACCTGACATTATCTGATATAAAGCCTTTTATCTTGTTTCATCACTCACCGCATCAAGGAAATGCGGATATGTGCATGAACTTAACCTATTTAGATTTATTTGATGTTTATAAAGCGACACAAGAGTTTCCGGATATAGTTTATGAACCCGATTGAAAATTTGGCGTTATCGATACATGTTTATTCACCACTTGTTCAAGTATAAGTGCTTGGATGCATGATATTTTAGCTGTTCTGTGGCTTGCCTCTATTTACGTAGTAAACATAGTAAAATAGTACTTTTTCATTGACCAATCAAAATATGCCTATCATCATCATCATCATCATCATCATCATCATCATCATCATCGTCATCATCATCATCATCATCATCATCATCATTATAATCATCGTGATTATAATCATCATCATCATCATCATCATCATGAACATCATCATCCATATTTTCAACAGTAAAAAAACACGGACTGTCCATAACATGTTTTGAATGACATATTCCCATTGAAAGCATGGAACTAAACTAATTGGAGTTTTGTCAAAAATCACCGAATATAATATAAACATCATACTTTATCCAATCACATATTCGCATATGAATGGGTTTAACAGTTCACATAGGCCATCACCCAAACCGATGAGACTACCGAAAATAGCAGCATTCACATAGACACCGCAAATTTCATTGTCCATCCCGTTGGGTTCCCCCGGGGCCCAATCCGCTGTCCAAGGTACCTTGAATAGTGTGAAGTATAAATATATATATTCCCTTTTATATAAGGTGCTCAAAATTGTGTGACGTTAGTGAGATGACTATTGCCATATTTGTTAGGTTCTAAAAAGAAATTGGTTGGAGTTGATTATGTACACATTTAATAGAATTAATTAAAATCAAAATTACTAATAAAAAAGGCTCTCTAGCCTTATTACCATTTTGAAGACGGGTTTATAAATATTAAATGAATTTAAAAATCATTATCAAATTAAGTGTCATAAATGCCCTTTTTCTGAGCTATTTGACCCGACGCAATGAAACCAAATAAAATAAATTTCTCTTATTTTATTGATATTAAATTAGTTCAACAAAAAATATACATGTATACGCTCAATCGAACCCTCACTATTCCCCAAATATTGCTCACAACCGACGATACCCGATCGCGCGGCTAACAATCGCACGAATCGCAAATCACCCGGCGCGCTCATCACGCCAAATTGCCGATTCAATACCATGCGAATAATGCATCGCACAAATCGCAAAACTCCCGGCGCGCTCACTACGCCAAACCACGACTCAATGTCGCGCGATTCCGAATACGTAAACGCAGCCGCGGGGATGATTCGTCCTAACAGTGACGGTTCCTTTCACACGCGCCCTCGGCGCTAGAGTTATACATTTCCGAGTTCTGTATCCTTGTAGGTGAGCGCTCGCACTTGCGCTCGCGAATGACCAAACTGCTACAGTTCTGTAATCATGGGTGCTCGTTCATGCACCCGCAAATTGGCCAAGAACACCTACCCGCACGTTGTAAGGAAGACATCAGAATACTACCAGAACCTCGCCCGTCAGATCCACACCGGGGCTAATAAAAACAACAAATTCATAATCCTTACTCATAAATCAAACACCGGCGAATCCACGCCTTGAATTACATATCAATAAATCATTCATTTAGCGAACGAAACCACATATCTCTTCCAGCATTATTCATAAAACGAATCAATACTTTCCATAAAGATTTCTCATTATTTTAACAAGAGCAAAAGTTCATAATTCCTTAGAATTCATAACAAAACGAATCGCGTTTTAAATCATGCATATCTCGCTTATTCCTTTATCAAATTACGGCCCGAAACAAATTACAGATCATAGGCCAACAAGGAACAAATTGAATGAGTTCAACACATTAATCAATAGACTTTTACATGAAAACATCGTAGACAAAATTATAGCAAAATACTCGTACACATTACAAGCCAAAAGACACAATGGTTTTACACCAGATTCTATCAATAAACGTACCTGAACATCGATAAAATAAATCCTTAACTATCTGGGCCGAAGCCCCCGAGGCTCACGTGTATTCTTAAACATGATTACATATTATTTTATGCGACTTGCCTCGCCAAAACTGATTTGAAAAATGATACATTTCAATATGAGCATAAGCGGCCCTCCATTTCCGCAGGTGGAACGGAGCGAATAATTCACAAACTTAAGTTCTTACTCAAATTATATATTCGACAAAATATAGCTCATTTTATTACATTTGTAAATATTTATTTAGCAATTTATAACTTCATAGTTATTCCAGAAATTTAAATTTCCCACTGTTTACATATACCGTAAACCAGCAAAATATGCCCAGAAATAAGTGTTACCGTATAATAGTAAAATATGGCCCGGGACAGAATAGCGAAAAAAAATCATGTTTCCTACATTAAGGTGCATATAGACATAAGACAGCTTGTGTATTAATAGATGACCCCGGTCAAAGAGTCCAAATTTTGCCTTATCAAGTCAAACTGACCCCGATGTTATTAGAATTAATGCAAGCAACATAGTTGGCAAAACATTCTTAAGCAAAGACTCTTCTTAAATAGCTATTTTTTTTTTCAAATTGTTGGCAAGTTTACAAATGATGAGAATGATATAATTGCATTGATATCCTGGTATTTTATTAGGTATATAACCTCGTTATGGCAAAGCCTGTTTAGTCGACTTAACATATTGTTGATTGGAGCCGTTCAATTGGTCCAATACAATCCACAGAGCAATATAAATGTTCATGACAACACATGACGAACTTATATTATGTTTAACTAAACTAATTAAATATTAAAGTACCGTCTGATCTGAATCCTCCCATCGCCACGCATGTTCTTCAGCCAAATCGGACATACCAATCCATGTATACATGGTGCTGAAGAGAGATGATACATCATCTGAAATAAAATATATAATGTGATACCAGGTTAGAATCTACTAGAGGGAAAGCGTAGGCCATTTTAATGCAAAATGGTCGCTATCGTTTTGATTTTAAATTTATTTATTTTTGCAACCCACATAAATTTAATATTTACAAGATTACACGATTACGCGATTAAGTGTAAGAAGATTGTTATAGTATTTTAAAATGTATGCAGTAAAACATTGCGATATATCTAGCAAACTGTGAATTTAAACTAACTTATGCAAAACGCAAACGACAAATGAGACACAAGCAAACAGAAACATCACCTATGATACTTCCATCTGTCAATTCAGCAAGTCGTCCTCCATAGAGATTACATTCTTCCTTTGCATTGTGCCAATTTACTTCGTTATTTTGGTAGAGAAAACATGATCCGTTTGAAATGGCGACACATGTTAGAACATCACAAAATTGGCCCGTGTATATAGGAGAACATTCGCATACACTTGATAAATCCGCTCCGTCTATGCAAATACCATTGTTTTCACATGTAATGATGTTACATATATTGGTTATTCCGCATTGCCAATTTGGATTTGAAGTGAGGCGTGATATATCACTACTGTTTGCTGAGATTAAAACGCATTCTTGTTCTATTGTGTCGTCTTTGATATTTATTGCGTTACAGCTGTCTGTATCTGAACAACAAACAACACATTCTGTAGTTGAACGAACATTTAGTGTGCTCAAAGCAGTGCTTGTGTCCAGTTTTGTATCACGGTAGAATTTCAAATGGTTTGCGTTTATTATGTGAATTAATGTAAACAAGTATATCAAAACACGTGAGACCCTGGTTTCGTTCACCATGTTTAGCCATCTATATAAAAACTCTTTTTAGATTTTATTTAAATTTAAAAGAAATTCCATGATTATTATTACAAAGCCTTCTGCTGTTCGAAGCCTTTCATGGCAGTATTTAAGAGAAATGTTTACCGATTTATGCATAGCAACGTATAAGCAACATGCAGTTAATACACTACAATCGAAGTAATAATCTATTGAGAACTAAAAAAAGCTTAAAACACGAAATATATCGACAAATAATTGAACTTCTGTAAAAAATCTCATTATGACAAACACTTAAGCCTCTTTGATTATCAGTGTAAATAGCACGAAAATATGATAACCTTCTTGTGGGGTAATATTTACAGTGACATGCCAATGTCATGTATTATAGATTGTTCTCGAAAAAGTAAAATGCACACAATACTTTTTTTGTGAAATAGAATATCAATCTATTCAATGATTATGAAAACAAAGCGCCTTGAAGCCGCAGGCATTATGATAATTTCGTGTATAGAACAGTGTCGAGAAAGTTGACACCAAGAACACCACGATATTGAAATGCAATGTTCATTAACTCAAAGAAATGTGAATAGAATTGAATAAATTCGGCCATATACTAGAATAATATATCGTCTCTTATACTGTTGTCTTAAAATGTATCATAAACTTAATACACACATTCTTTTTATCGATCTTTATATGCTACTAACTCCGCAAGGTGTCGAATAAATTGACACCCAATGTCGAATGTCCTGTTAAAAATACTGATATTTGTGAAATAAGTTTTTATGTCCATACAAATTTACATTATATCTTAATATCAATTTATTACAATAACCTTTACTGCAAAAACGCAAACATAACAAGTTAGAAGTCTATATGGCTGATGAGGCTAGTCAGTTAGAATAGTTCATTAGACGCTGTAAATAGAAGCGAATAGAGACTTTAAGGGGCCAGATATTTTATTTCATGCGATTAACGTGACCAAATACATAAGGGGTAATCTATGTGATTATTCGTGTAGAGTATCTCTAATCTCTTAAGACTCTCGGTAATGCATTGGTGGCTTTATACTGCTTACAACATTTTATTTTTAATTAGTGGATATTACTTATATGGTAATTTGAGCTTGCATAAAAAGCATGAAATCTATGATTGTTTATGCAACCAGTGTTCGTGCTAAACGCTAACTCGGGGCCAGTTACTTTCCGGTTGGGAAGTAAACTTTTTGAGAATTCTGGCCCGGCGGGCTAGTATAAAATTTGGTAATAATTTAAATTCCTCAATTCTTAACAGAAAATGTTCAATGCTAAAGAACATCGATTCACATGTGAACATGTTTACTTACCGATTAATAACCCGTTTTTACGTTTCATATAACAATCTTGAAATTGAGTTTAATTTACTTTTATAAGGTTTTGTACAAAAGGGTTGTCAATTTATTCGACATCTTGTGGAGCTGATAGCATATACATATTGATAAAAAGAATGAATGCATAAAGTTTATAATAGATTTTAAGACCAAAGCATAAGAGAGGATATAATGTTCTAGTATGTGGCCGAATTTCATTAAATTCTTTTCAATTTTTTTTGAGTTAATAAAGGTTTCATCCCAAAAGTGCTGTGTTCAGGGTGTCAGTTTTCTCGACACCCTCTAAGCGTATCCATGTGAAGGAATGAGAATAAATCTGCAGTCAGCTAAATCGTTTTTTTTTCACTTTGTGTTGGTGGACTTACACAATGTTGCAAATATGAACACTCAGCTGGTACCTCGCTAGAGATCTACGAGGTCCCAAATAATCGTTGAAAACGGTTGAAAAGAAACATCTTTTGACATGATATTATTTTATGATAAGCATTGGACCCAAACCATTTCTTCCAACATAAAATTACTAAGGCTGGGATTGCTTTTTCATTTTTGTATTCTCTATCTTTTAATATTGATATATAATTTCTTAAAAAAAACATATCAAAACTTACGCATGTTCAGTAGATAATTTTAAATGCCAGTCTGAGTTATTTTCGTATTGGTCCATATGAGAAATGTGATGGGTTTAAGCTTTGACCGTGCAATGAAATTCATAACGCAAACATCCAACCTGCTTTGAAGTTTAACCTTAAAATGTTATTATTTGTAATGAATGATTAATTCATTATTCGTCTTGAGTATTCCTAAAGTTTCGACAAATGGCTAAGAAACTAGCTCCCCGCCTGCAAATTTATGTGAAATGTTCGTTTGGTGCATAGGTCCCTAGAAAGGTAGCGGATAACCTTATATTTTGGCACATCTTTGAAATATATATATTTCTTAAATACGATCGACCATCCTCAAAAGTAAAATCGCATCAATTGATACTTTTCTTACACCACTAACTCAAAATTAATTTGAAAAATGGAAATATGATAAAAATCAAATCCCAAAAATGTATTTTTATATCATTTTTTTCTTGATTTCTGTCAAAATTCAGTGACTATTCATTCATTGTTTTAGAAAATGAATAAAAAATTGACATTTTTTTGATGTGTAAATGTCTCAAAAGTAAGCTTTGCCCAATTATATTTCCAAATAAAATGATGTCCCATAAATTTGAGTGGTCCTCTAAATGCAATGTCTGAATTGGCTGGGCTTTCGGCTATTCTTCAGGCAAAATCGGGGCGCGATTGATGAGGGGGGCGGGTCCTTGATCATCAGTAATTACACATATTTTTAATGGAACTTATGCATTTGATTATAGACTCTCCTTTTTTCACTAGACACGTGACTAGACTTGTATATGTCCCACTTCCAGTATTTTTATAACATTTGTATTAGAGCTCTTCCATTTTAGAGGCATAGGATAATATTTATTGGGAATTAGATTGGATCTTAATAATTGCGATATGTGTATGAAAGCATGGCTATAGTTTTTCAAACCAATATTTAATACTTCAGAGTTGATTGTGGTACAGATTTAGGGTAGACTCTTTAGAGTTTGAGCGAAATCAACATTATGCTTCCTATTTCAATTTTAAGTCTGTACCCTCCCCCATAACATACACACAACACACGCTCTTATTGACCACTATAGATTCTACTTTTTATCCGAATCAAGGGCTCATGTTTTGGACACGCAAGCTATATTGACAACAATACCAACACAAGGTGGGACTCACTAATAGACACAAACTTTGGTCTCGATTAGACTTCCTTATTCATAAACAATAGATATCAGTCAATCAATGGATGCACATAATTATTTCATTTTAAAAATGCGACAAAAATATATAAAAATACGTTTTCTTTTATATGTTTTTTATTCTAACCCATTGAATTGCGATATTTTATAAAACCAACCGCATCTTTGAATAGAAAGTTGCAATGCTTTAAATATTTTGTATTGCATTTGCCGTTTGAGAAATATAAGGCATCAAAGTGTTTCTTAGCCTCTTGTCGGGGCTTTAATGATAGATATTTTATAATCACAAGGGTTATAACCATTTGTTCCTTTAAGAAAAACAGATAAATGCATGACTTATCCACATCGAAACGTCATTCCTTATTTGATGTTACTTAGTTCAGGTTTTCTTCAGAACAAAATAAGTCTAACTTATTGCATAAATGCTATTTTGCAACCTCGGTTAAATCGTGTCTATTGGATATTTAATATAAAAATGTAACATTTGTTGTTTTTCATGTGCATTTGCTAAGCGTATATTATGTCAGTCACAAAAATTAGAAATAAACTTCGTTGTAACTATATAATCATATAATAACATATTTTTGTATAACTTGTTTTCTGCCAAAAAAATAAAGAGGTCATGTCCTTAGAGCAATGATGAAGTTTATCTCAAAATAACTACCATTTTGTTTCAGTTGCCACTTGGATCCAAGTGTCTTTACATCGAGGTGATCGGGTCTGGGCTGATTCCGGAACGCCACTGGCCTTTTACAATTAGGTAACTTCAGTCGGTCCTGCCGAACCCACTGATTCACTAGGAAAAGATTGCATGCATATTTGAAATGATCAAGATGATTGGGCAGATCGAAATTTATTATACTGAAATATATTTTATTTGCAATAAGTACATGAGTGTTGAGTGCTGATAAATGACCAAACTAAAAATAAATACTTTGTAAAATCGAAATGTATTCAATGGTCGACTATTGAAATGAGTGATGTGAACAAACATAGTTTAATCTGTCGATATACATTGGATGATCCTGGTAGTTGGATGGATATCTATTATTAATTTAAAATGTAATCAATTTTCGAATATGTGTACGAGTGAAAGTGACAAGGATTGTTTAATATATTATATATAAAATGACATTGGTGGTTGCATGAATATTAAATGATTTATCGAAATGTATTACAAGTTGCTAATGTGTGAAGTGAAAATTTACAGTTAAATTACATCTTTTCTCTTTTGAATTTTTCGATTTGTGACTAAAATAATTGTGGTTAATTAATAAAATATAATTATGAAATATAATTTCTTTCGATTTTTTATTTGAGTTTTGATATTTTTTTTATTTTTTATATGCAATAAACATTTGATAAATGTTTGATAAAAGATCATCCAACTGAAGCAAAGCGTTCATGAAATGTAAAAACAAATACAATTTCATTCACTAATAATGATAACCTAACCACTCACATTTGATATGTATGCCAAAAAGCGCTAAAATGTTCTACTTGTTCAACATAAACAACTTTTTATTAAACATTTATTTTCACTCTATGAATAGTTCTTTAATAATGCATTAATGAATGAAAAACAACTTATATACGATATGGTGTGTGTTGAGCCGAATTGCGGAGTATACCTTGAGCTATCACTAACATTTATATATCCTGCTAGATTTGCAAATATTATTATAGAGTTCAGGATTAAAACAAAATAGTCCCTATCTATTGGGTTTTAAAATCGTAACCGTAAACCTTTTATTTTAATAATTTAAATGATTGTTTGATATTGCGAATGCTTTCCGCCTTGTTTTCCTAACGTTGTTTTTAAACATGAGTCTATAAATACAGTATCTTGTTTAAAAAGAAAAACGATGGTATGCGATGATTAAGCGATCAAAATCAGATATATTAGATCCTATACAAAAATAAATATTAACCTTATATGATAGCACAACCCGTGCACATTTGTGTATATTTTGCGCTTTACAGTAGCTTAATATAATGATGTCATAAGTTTTTTCCAGCGAATTCAATTGGGCCAAGTAAATAACACTAGGCCGAAAACAATATAAATATTTTTTATAAACTATTTCAATGTTTCTATTGTGAAAAAAGTCCTTCTAAATAATAATAATATTTGTTCTTATTTGCGGAGTTTTATTCATGTTTATTAGTTGTAAGAAACCAGTTTTGTCATCATTTTCATTTTCTGATAAATTTGCGGAATTTGCTATAGACACAAACATCCAATACTCGTTGCATAGTGAGGTTGTTTACACCTAGGTGTAATTAGACACTGAAAACATTTAGATTAAGATGACTAAGCTATTCCCAATTTACAACAATATTTCAACATTTTTACATGCGATATTTCAACTGGTTTATATGTACATTGCTATATACATTGAATTGTATAAGCCTTCAATTGTTAAGTATGGAGACACAACGAGTTCAACCTCCTCAACCCAGACATACACATGATATCATACAGTTTTTACTTGTTTAAAAATAAATTTCGCAGCTGTTTATTCGTATAAATTGTAACATGCATTACAAGAAAATGTAGTTGATTAATTAAAAATATATATATATTTATTCAGCAAAGCAGGAACCATTGTATTTATTGTGCACTTAAGCTAACAAATCACAAACATAATAATAAGAAACTACTGCTATAAATATTTAATATTTTGTATGAAACAAAGATTTCACTGTGTTGTAATATAGATTATGACAATTCTATCTTAAATCAACGTAGACGAGAGCGCTCAACGGTTTACTCGGGTAAACATTTATACTTGCACAGCTTTTCCTCGTTTGCAACGTTTCCGAACAAAACATATATTTTTAATAAACGATTATTATACTCTATGATTATGTTTATAAATATATCAGTCAGTGCAGATGTATCTTAATTTAGTCTCTGTAAACGAACATGTGAGACAATAATCTATAAACTCATTCGAATTCTTGAAATCTTTAGTCGTATAAAGCTTATTTCAAAGATATCTGATATTCTTCCGCTTTACAACAAATACATTGAGATCATTAAAAAAATAAATCGTCGAGTACCCCTCTGTAGATGTATGCTTCATTTAAGTTCCTTTGATTACACGCTTTCCTGCGCAGAGCAAATGTTTTTTTTAAAATAAACATAGGCATACATTTAAATTTGGTTATGCGCATTCAGCCATCACACATTAATGGTAATTCGAGTCTTATATGGTGTGTTCAGAAAATGAGAAAATATATGTTTTATTAGCTTCAATCAAGCAAATGCCACTATTATAATTTTGCATGGCGATTTATTTTATACTTGGTTCAAATAGAAACTTACTTTAGGCCGAAAGGAACAGCCAATTATATTTTTTTAAAGAAATCAACATAAAAAACACGAACAAACGGCCGTGTCCCACATCTACTTGAATAGTGTTCACTCTTGTTAAATGTTGAATAATGCATATTACTAAGGCTACACCACTTTTTTTCTCGTTAGCGCGTGCAAAATATCTTCGCGCTTATTATCATTTCCGTTTTATCTTATTTTAAAATAATTACTGTTGTTGTTCTAATCACAGGATCCTATTAGCCTTGGAACACTGAACGGTGGTTTCCAGTCCTGCTGCGATTGTATTATCATTTATGTTATAACTGGTGATAATAACAAAATACGTAAAAACTGGTTATGGAGCTTCGAAGGTACCTTTTAATAATTTTGACCGGAATTGGACCGAGTATCGTGGGTAGTCATATACACATTGATTTCCCTGTGCACACCACAATTCCATTTAATGAAACAAATTGTTCTTTAAAAACAAAACTAAATTGATTGTGTGCTCCTAAAATAGCACTACTATGTACAATCTTTTTCTTTCCTATATTTTAATATTATATTTCCTGATTTTAATTGGTTTTTCCTTGATAACCAATGGAATAAGATACCATTTAATACAAAGCTACTTTTTAACAGGTCAATAAAATAATTAAGTCACAATATATATGTCATTTTAAAAACACCTCAAGTTACAATAGTTTGCGTCAACGCGAAGTAAGGTACTTGACACGACCGACGAGTATCGATCAGGTGTTACAGTGCTTTCATATAGGAAGCCTTGATTGATGACGTCAATGGCGTGTGAAATATGAATGACACACCCCTTTAAATGATCTAATAAGGGGCTATGGATTCCGTTCAGTGGTTTCAGTAATGCGAAAAAAAAGACATTTTGATTTTGGGATGGTTGTCTTCGAAATGCAATATATTCTATACCATTTATTGAATCGTTATCATAATATCCTATGTTTCATGTTCAAAGCTATTCCATATTAATAGTTAAATATAAGAGTATTTTCGAATTTGTAATATTTAGAAAATCAATGCATGGGAACAATTTGCATTTATCGGTTGATTGCAATATCTACATATTTTCGTCAACGAAGGTATTGCAGATAAAAATCAATTATGATAATTTCAACTCCATAGTTAGACTAAATATATATTGAAGACAATCGAAAATGTTAAGCTATTTTTAGAATTTGGTGCATACTTGGCAACATTTCAAGAATCTTAAACAAAAACAAAGTTTTGTTATTTAACTTCACATACGAAATTCTCTATCTGGCTTGATTTTCTGAAAAAAAATCTCCAAATATCCAAATCAACATTATTATTATTAGTATATTTGAGTTTAAATGTAAATTTCGTTTATGTAGGCATGAGGACTCCATCAAGTCTGTTTCGTATTCTTAGTTAAATGAGAATAGTCGTAATTTCTTAAAGGTTAAACTAATTTGCGAAAAACACAATGCATTAAAAGTGTAGTGTAAAGGTCAAATATAAAATGTCAATGTATTAAGATAAAATATCACTTTATGGATTTGCTCATTTATATTCGAGTAAACTTTTATTATTATCATTTTAGTGGCCAAATATTATAACATGAAAATAAATTGATGGAGAAAATCGAAATATTTCAGCCACGAAAAATACATTTTACAATTTGAAAAATATTGATATTTTGAACGCTTGAAATCATTGTGGTTTATCATTCGCTATACAAGATACAAAATAATGATTATTTCAACATATAAATGGGGTTTTGTTTAGGTTTTGATTTCCAAAAAGGTAACAAGTTATGATATTAATATCAACTGGTGTTATAAACCTCACAAATAAGTCAATAAGTTATCTAAACATTACAGCACGATGCCGTACTTATAAAATGTCCATTTGCACAATAAAAATATTTTGAATAGTGCATCATCGATGTTTATATAGTATAAATTTGTTGCCGCAAGCTACGCATTAGCTCAGGTTCTATTGCGAAGGAAAACAACAGGAACAAGGATCGGAAGTAATTTAGAAGTTTTTGCAAGTGTTAATTGAATGTTTTGCAGGAAACGAGGACACCCGATTCTAGCTGAACCATTTACAATATCAGTTATTAGAAATGATAATTCAATAATGAAACTGCGCTGACAAAATTAGGCAAATAATATTTGAAGTTACAAAGTTAATGTATGTTTTTTTTTCAAATAATTTAACTTCTAAATGTCAATTGATATGGCACAATTTATTCGCTGATAATTGGTAGTTAGCTTAATGCTAATGTACTGCGCAAAAATATACACACATTTATAGCTTTGCCTTGCTGAAACCATATTCGTTAAGAGTCCCTTAACGTTCATGATCCATCTATATTAATAATGTACAATAAAACAACTTGGACCGTGAAATATTATACTTAATGGGCCTACATCGTACTATATCCTACACTAAAACGGATGTATTTTTATGAAGATCCTATAGGCGAATTAAGTTTACTAAGTCATTGAGTGCCACCGTTTATACAAACATGATCCTACGTTATTAAATCTGGTTAAAATCTTGTTGCGTTTAGCAGTCCTTTAATATTGTGCGAGATATCAACTTAATAATCAGGGGAAAAAATTGAAATATGAAATAGCTATGGCCAGGAAATATAAGATTGGAAAAATGAAATATGTGATGACATTCGCATGTCTAGCAGGAATTATAAATGCGAACGATAACTTCGTCATATACTCAAATACCCGGCTAAACACACAACATATCGTGTCATCAAGACAAGTTCCCTCAACGACTATGTGTGCCGTGCATTGCATAGCAACCGAAACATGTGACGCCTTCAACGTTGAAAAAGAAGATCGGCAAGATATATCCAGCCAGCAATGTCAACTCATTCAAGCAGTACCAGGAGAATACAATCAATTGGACAGCAATGATAATGAGTGGATGTTTGGAATTGTGGATCTGTGTGATTTGAAATCATGCGCAGGTGGCGAGGTATGATGCGAACCTAGCTTACACAAAAATACGTATCATGACCTTTTGCTGAGCTCGTATGAGTTTTTCTTTAGGTCAGCATAAGCTCACAATGAGGTTTTGTGCAATACAGGAAATGGTTTTAATTTTCTAAATTTAATAATGGCATATTTTATATGGAAATCGATTAAATTTGCTTGAAATAGTTGAATAGGCTGCTTCAAGCTAGATATGATTGGTAAGATAGTAGCATCATGATTTTTTTGTAAAAAAAACTGTTTTAATTTGATTGTTTCTATATTTTGTAAATCATGTCATGAATTATATTTCAAAGGTATGCCAGATTTCAAGTAACGGCGGATCCATCTGTGAACCCGCAGCTGGCTGTCCTGCCGGTTATTCAGGCCAATCCTGTGAAATCAGATGTGACTTTATGTTGCAGGGTTCATGCTTTTGGATAGTAGCGGTATGTATTATAAAAAGTCCAATGCAATTGATATTGTTTTGGTGTATAATATAATTATATCGTCCACTTTACGTTAGGAGTTCTCGTTTCTATAAAACAATGAATGTGGTATTATAAATTCATGTTTATATTCCTGCATGGTCTAGTTATATTTTAATCTATGTAGATAATCATTGAATTTGTTAGCTTTCTATAGCAATTGACGTTTGGTGTCAGATTCACAATTACTTTTCTGTAAGGAGTGTTCAATTAATCAATGGAAACTGCTTCATTTGAACGGATGGCGTCCCAATTGGAACTATGTTTATGCAACGCTTTGAAAGCACTTTGAGAATGCAAACAAGCGCACTTGTAAATAAACATAAAAAGTAGCCTAAATTGCCGCTGTTAAATAAATGTGGATTGGGAACTTTTATTTCGAGGTTTTATTTATACAACTATTTGTTCATATTAACGCAGCTAAACTTTTAATAAAAATGCAATCAAACTATATAAATCCAGAATTTTGTACTTTTCTTCTTTAGGTTGCCCTGAGCCACTCTGATGCACAAAACAACTGTGTACACCACAACGGGCGCTTAGCTGAAGCTGTGAATGAAGATATAAACAACCAATTGAAATTATTTTCAAGTCTAATTCAAGCCTTATGGATTGGAGGAACGGATTGGGCCACGGTTGGAGGAGAATGGATTTGGGAAGAATCGGGCCGGCCTTTTACATACACCGATTGGGTCTTCACCGAACCGACCAACTTACCTGGAGAAGATTGTGCTCACATTTGGAATGATATGAATGGATGGGCAGACTTCTTCTGTGAGACTGAAATGTATCATATTTGCGAATATGTGTATGCATAAAGAGGGTGGCGGCAAGATGTTTTTAATATAAATGGATTTCGGAAGCATATTTATGAGTTTATTCAGACACATTAAAAAGTCATGGATATATTTAAAATATATCCATTATATTTCGCTAACACTTATAAACCATAATCATTTTTCAAGTTAGACATACTACACCGACATGGATATCTTATAATAATTTTTTTATCGTTTGAAATTATTTTACTACATGTCAGAATATGATATACAAATAGTTTTATACTTTTATATCGATATACTTTTATATCGATAATTTTAGTAACTTAGTTTTAATTAATAAAAACACAGAAACTCTTACTATGTTGATATGTTTAAGTGGGATTTGACTATTTCTCATGTATTATTGTCTACGTTTTTTTGTGGTTTCGCATTGAAATATGGAATAATGTTTTATCGATTCCTTGTATGAATTATCATATTTTGCATTTGATCCCTTTGTTGATTATGTCAAATGACGACTATTTAAAATATGTTTTATTCTATAACTGCGACCCTTACGTGTTACATTAACAATTGTAATCGAATGAATGTTACGATGTTTATATGCATGCACGATTTGTTTTTAAAGCTTGCGAAAACTCAACAAAAAACATTGAACATGTTAAAGTCCAGAACTATATTTGAAGAATACTTACGAATTGCAAGCTTATTCATTTATAATATGCCATGCTCAAAGGAAATGATTAAAACATCACATTCTTATATATATATAGCATATTTGAGAACTATGTCAATTTTAATTATAATCAATGTTAAGCATTCATTGAAAACAAGTAAGCTGATTGGTAGATTTGTTTGGATTTATGTGAATAAAATGCCAAGTTAGTTAATTAGTTGTCTCAGTCCATTATCTACAATCAAAAATATAAACATTGCTTAAACTTCTTCAAAGATACGTCCTGATGTAATTATTAAAACTCAAAACGCAAATTTAAAAAACACATCAATCGCCACAGCTTCCTTTTTTTCAAAACCCTATTCACTTTATATTAAATACATTAAAGTTGCATCGCTGGTAGCACCTCAAGAACTCTTTCTCAAAATATGCCTTTCGAGACGGCTTGGAAATTTTGAGAACATAATTTTGGAGTCGGGATATTATTTATAATCGTTGAAACATCGAAAAGGATCGCACTCAAATAAATGGAAATGGAAGGAAAATAGCTAGGTCAATTACACAACGGATATTCGATATTCTGGCTCGCAATAATTCTTGACTTTGTGACCTAAATAAATACACCCACATCAAAGAAAATCAATATCTGAACTGCGTACATTATTAAGGCAAATTGCGTTGTTATTCTTCATTGATAAATGCCTTCCCTAAGTACATTATTAAGTAAACTTATTTATATAAATAAATAAATTTACTTAATTATGTGTGTAGTTTTACTAGGTCTCCAACTCGAAAAGTTTCTGCAACATAACCCGGTATACAGAGAGGGAGAGAGAGAGATAGATAGATAGAGAGAGAGAGAGAGATAGAGAGAGAGCGAGTGAGAGAGAGAGAAAGAGAGAGAGAGAGAGAGAGAGAGAATGAGCGAATGAATATGAAATATAAAGTATAGTTTTTCTATTTAGTTATTTATTGGTTGAAATTCATAAATAAACAATATTTATTTATTATTTATTTTGCAACATTTATATAGCGCTTAATCTGAAACAGCTCTAAGCACTTTACATACATGATATTATAGTAAGACTAAAAGTATAAAATATATTATTAAAAGACATGTGAAGATATAAAAAAGTACGGTAATACGAATAAAATAACTAATGACTAGAAAAGAATGATTAGCTTTGAAATAAATACGTTTTAAGAGTTTTCTTAAAAATGACATATGAACGGAGTGCAACGGAGTGACAATGGTAAACTGTTCCATATTCGCGGTGCAAAGTTCACGAATGCCCGATCGCCAAACTTTGTTTTTGTCTTAGGGCACATGTACAAACATTGATTTCCAGATCCCAGACCACGAGTAGGGCATTTCATAACCATGAGCTCGCTAAGATACTTTGGGGCACGTCCATGTATGCATTTGTGAATCATGACTAAACACTTAAACAGTACTCTCTTGTCGATTGGAAGCCAGTGAAGCGAATATAGCAATGGGGTGGCACGGTCATATGGAGTTGCTTTCAAAATAATCCGCGCAGCTGTGTTCTGGACAATTTGTAGGCGATGTAACAGACTTGAGTTGATATTGTATAAAAGGTTATTT
>LQRL01136858.1:74275-105350 GCA_001703475.1 Hydroides elegans | reverse complement strand
CTCAGGCGTTGATTTACAGGAGAAGCCGTCCACAGGCCTTCCCATGTTTTTCTCATATCGTATTAGAAAGCTAGATTGGCTGTCCTCTCCTGGCCGGAATTAATATTTTATATAATTGATACCGTAGGGATTTTTTTCTTAACTATCATCATTTTCACAAACAATATTTACCAACCAATATTTATCAAAGTATACTTACAAAATTGAACTTACTTAAACAAACTTTAATTTCGGCATATTTTGTTTAATTATGTAAATGACACGTTATTTTCTTCATCAGTTGCAGTTGTACACAGCACAATGAATGATAATTATGTATTGTTTATTTCATATCACCGCATATCAAAACATTCTGTATAAATCGGTGAATTGACTGTATTGTTTACTCCTTGAAATCCAGCATACAATCTTTTTATCAATAGCCCTTTAGTCGCAGATAATAACATTATCGTCTTCTTATGGTCGTTATGTATATTTGTTCACATTCATACACATATTCAATAGCTGATAGATTTAAGATAAATACAATTCCGTCACACAACTCTATATTCACAGCCATAGAAAAATTGCATTATGTCCCTGATGTAATTGAGGATGCAAATAATAATCACATGTAAGCGTAGGTGGTGGTGGAATGCATGATGGTGCTTTTGTAGGCTTTGTTGTGGTCATAGTGACATCACTCATATTATTTGTACTTCTATATATTTTTATTGCTTTATCTTATGATTTTTATTGACGTTTATAAAACTACATAATATGCAAGAGCATCCCTCAAGACATTCCTGTCAAATAATGTTCCTTTTCCAAATTCATCTATCGACAAATTTTAGAAAATTTCCTACTACAAGAATGCATGGAACAGTTTTAAAATATATTATTTTTGTAACGGTTTAACTTATTTCTTGTATAAGGATATTTTTATTTTTACCAAATATATGTGTTCTGATTTGATTATAGCCACCTATTGGGGGACATCATTTTGTACAAAAAAACATAATTATTAAAAATATGATCATTTAATGTATATTATATTATATTATTGATATTTTTAGCCCCCAACCGGGGCCTAGGGGCCCGGAGGGGGCTATTAAAACGGGTTGATTTTTTAGACCCAAAAAGTGACCAAAAAAGTTTTGTCAAGGCCTAGCACTAAAACGGTAGCATGTAGCTATAAACATCAGTGGGAAGGAATGTGTAAAAGGTTATAAGGTAGATGCCCGATCTATTCAATTTTTGATTCAATTAATGATAAGTCCGGAAATCTGACTTTAAAGTTTAAAATTTCAACTTTTTTTAGGAAATATGACGCAAACAATCTAGGTGTAACAATTATGTTTCGCAACAGTGACTAGGAACATTTTGCTTGTGACGCAATTATTCCATTGTTGAAGTTGCATAACAATGGAATTATTGCGTCACAAAACGGTTGTGAAAATCATATCTTTTGTGTAAATTCGAAACAGTTAATAATATTTTTTTTCATCAATAAATAGACGGGAATATATACCGTTCAATTATTCTGTATCTTGCATAAACTTTGTTTGTGATTAATATAAAGATTAAGATGTTATACTAAAGACATATACATTAAACGAATGTCATAAATTAAAATCATGGTTTTTTTATAGCCAAAATGAATAATAAAAAGAATCAATGAAAAATTAACCAGTGAAAAATGAGAAAAAAATGGAAAGAAGTTAAGAAATATAGGGATATGAACATGAAAATCAATAAAGTGATAGGGAACGGAACGGAAAATGAGGGTGGGAGGTTGGGGGCTTTGCCGTCTACGACTGCTTGTTAAACATGGAGAACGTTTTTCGATGCAGAAACTATCAACCTTATCAGCGTTATTTGATGCTGGCTTGAAAAATAAATGATGATTGGAACCCAATGCTTTATTTCGGTTATTATATTAAGTTTGCATGTCAGATGACTAATCACTATAGATGACTATCTACTGTGTCAACAACCTTATGTTATAGAACTACATTTGTCATGCGAAAGCATTTTCGATCACACGTGTAGGCATTTCCATCGTGAGTCTGTTATTTATTATGCAGAAAAGAAAGTATGCCGAAAGAGTCTTTGATAAACTTGTTATAGCATTTCGATATTTACCAATAATATCTTGCCAACAAAACAAGCGCGAAACCTGTCAATATTAAGGTTTTTTTCAACTCTTGATACCCGTGTCTCTAACTTAATTATACTTTCAAATATGTTTTTATTTGTATTTCTTTTTTCGATTTGTAATATAATGAGCAGATAATTAGCATATAAGAGGTACATTAAGAATGAGGCGTTTTAATGATAAGTAAACCCATTGTCTAATCAATCAGCATCATACAATAGAAATAATTTTAAAGAGAAATGTCTGTAGAATTAAGATGTTATGTTTAAAGGTTGACAATAAATACAAGGGACAAGGTGACATTATAGGTTAAGAATAACTATGGTAACAATAGCGAAAATAGGATCACTGGTTAACAATGGATAGAGTGCAATTTATAAAATGACACAACGTCAGAAAGTAAGTAAGAAATGTGATTTTTATTAATGTATTGAATTATATTTAATGCGAAAGCATTTTTGATCACACGTGTAGGCATTTCCATTGTGAGTCTGTTATTTATTATGCAGAAAAGAAAGTATGCCGAAAGAGTCTTTGATAAACTTGTTATAGCATTTTGATATTTACAAATAATATCTTGCCAACAAAACATGCGCGAAACCTGTCAATATAAAGGTTTTTTCAACTCTTGATACCAGTGTCTCTAACTTAATTAAAATTTCAAATATGTTTTTATTTGTATTTCTTTTTTTAATTTGTAATATAATGAGCAGATAATTAGCAGATAAGAGGTACATTAAGAATGAGGCGTTTTAATGATAAGTAAACCTTTTGTTTAATCAATCAGCATCATACAATAGAAATAATTTTAAAGAGATATGTCTGTAGAATTAAGATGTTATGTTTAAAGGTTGACAATAAATACAAGGGACAAGGTGACCTTATAGGTTAAGAATAACTATGGTAACAATAGCGTAAATTGGATCACTGGTTAACAATGGATAGAGAGCAATTTATAAAATGACACAACGTCAGAAAGTAAGTTAGAAATGTGATTTTTATTAATGTATTGAATTAAATTTAATTTCTAAAGTTGCACCCTTTAAACTCGACGCTTTATTGCATGTCACGGCCTATATAAAATCAAAGAAGACCAATGTACAACTATTTAATTCATTTTTATCTATACAAATGCACACAAGCTAGTTAATACTGTGAATCATTACGAATGAAATACCATACCAAGTAAAAATGTGACAGAATGAAACAAGAGCGCCTAAGTTTTGTACATTTTACTAGAGTATAACGAATTATAACAAATAATATCAAATTTCAACACCGTCATCACTTTAACGATCATTTCGCGGTATGTTAATAAGCTTCACATAATATGGAATATCTAAATATGGAACTAGGAACTTCAACAATTTTATGTCTAAATTATCTACGAATAGATGTGACAACAGCAAACATATCACACCTTTAAAATGATTGATGATGCTTATTCCAAAAAAAGACACGAGGCCAGTAAATTTCCATGAGCAAGTTCATAGGTCTGTTGAATCAAACGTCATTCATAAGGTTTATAATACACAGCACGAGGCCTTCTGGGGGACAACCGAAACTATTTAGAGACTCTTACGGGGATTCAACCCGCAACACAAAGATTACATATCCTAGTGCTCTACCATTAAGCTATAGAGACTCCCTATAAATTTAAGTTACCCAGATCCAAAAGTATTTTGCTTGTCTTTCTAAGCAGTCTGGCCGTTCTTTTTACCGCAGTCACTTGCCCTTTCGCAATAATCATCTCGATAAATTGAGAAAGTTTGGAATATGAAGAACGAGGTACGAGACACAACCGAAAACTATTTAGATTCTCTAATGGGGATCGAACCCGTGACCCCAAGAGAACATGTCCTAGTGCTCTACCATTGAAATGTATATGCTCCTTTTTTATTTAAGTTACACTGCACATGCGCACATGCATATGTCTGACGTGCCTGGTTACCCAGATCCCTAGGTTATTTGATTTTCTTCCCAAGCGGTCTGGCTCCTAACGGGGATCGAACCCGCAACCCTAAGATAACATGTCCTAGTGCTATACCACCGAGGTATAAAGGCCCTTATAAATTTCGGTTACAATGAACATGTTCATGCCTGAATTGTCTGGTTACCCAGATCCCTAAGTAAAAAATTAAAAAGAGACATGTTGATAACACACGTAGGCGTTAAAAGAGAATTAACTTATTTAACCGGTGCAATAAAATCTAAAATATAAGTTATATAAAATAGTGTTTCACAAAATGTCAAATATTACACGTAAGTTATCTAGGGGCAGCGCTCAATTAAATGAACCATATGTGCATCTTTAATATAATTAATCTTGTAAGTGAATGGATTTCAAAGCTTAAAGTATTTTTTGTTAGGTCTTTATAATTGTCGATAATTCGAATATTGCAAATTATACACACAATAAGAAGAGTAACAATAAATATAAAAATAAAATGGAAACAGCCTAACTTAAGTAGCAATTTATTTTTTCGTAGTTGTTACTTATTAATAATGCATTTTTTAAAGGTAAATAAACCACAAAAATTGGTAAGTGGCTAGCAACTTATTTGATCCACATGTATTTCAAGATGTAATTAAAATTATGTTCAAATAGTATATATGTACATAAGCTATTAGATAAGCATAACAATATTGTTAACTGACACGTATTGTATTGCTAATAATTTATGCAAAAATAGCACCACCAGAAAATCCGCATAAACAAAGCCAAAATGTGGCTTTTTCAAATTTCACAAATTAAAACTAAATAGTATGGATGCTCACTGGTGTCTTCTACTGAGAAAATAAGTATTAAAATCATTATTTTAAACTGTTTGAATCAATAAGCTAGGCAACCACAGTCTCAATAGTATACTTTGGTTTGATATTGGTAGCATTCGGACATTCTTTGTCAGCCGCTGGTAAGCGATTACAAAATCGAAGGGGAAAACACAAAAGAGCAGCCAGAATAAGAGACCCACCAGCTGCACAGCAAACGACTGTGTGTCCCCCGGTGTAACTGATTAATATCCCTAAAACAATTAAAGATGAATTTGACAGTGTAAGGGATTCGCAATAGGCAATCATTATCAATTAATTTGTAAAATACACTTAAAATTGTGCGTACACACTCAATTGTAAACCAATTTGTGAATTATTAGCGAGAAAAAAACTATTATAAATGAGTGTCTACTTGTACAAAACTATTTCTATGTTATTCTTATGTTTAAAACCCTTAACACATTGAATAACAAGTTATATTCTACTATAAGAAAGAGAGATTAAATAACCATATGAATTTTAATTTTAATTAAAGTTGTACCTGTTACTGGGGTGCCAGCAAAAACACCAATACCACTAGCGCATGCAAGAAAACTGTACGCTGTAGCAAGTCGCTTCAAATCGCAAAACTCGATCAGAATCAAACTTGCCAGGGAATAATAAGTACCTAAAATTCAAGAACAATCCAATTATAAATAATGTCAATGTGGTCAAAAAATGTTCAATTTGTTTTAAATGATAATTTCAAAACAAATCAGGATATGAATCAAATCAATATTAAAATATAGTCCTCGTACAGGAAAATACACCTTGGATCTAAGTATATCTAATATAAATCTATGTATATCTCAATACATCTATGCTTAATTTACATAAAACATGAGGGTCTCACAAGTAACACAAAAGACGACTGAGTGACCCACGGCACATAGTTTACATAAAAACATTTCAAAACCATCAAATTCAAACTCTCACTCACCTGTTCCGATACCAAAGACAATAGCGCAGCATATCAACACATAAAATGAATCAGTAAACGGGATAACCATAGTAAAACGCCACCGAAAATTAACAGACTATTCTGAATTTTGATATGATCCGCCCAAGGTTTATCTGCAATAAAGCCGGATCCAATGCGCCCAACTGCGCTCGATAGTGCAACAATACTCAACAGTAAAGCTCCTTGGGCCTTTGAGAATCCGTTTGATACGGCGTAATCCGGGAGGAAATAATAAGGTACATATACACCTAAAATAGGGATACATCTTCTAATAACAATTTCAAAGCATTTCGTCTAACGTTTATTAGCAATTTGTTTTATCAAAGTAATCACAATTATCTAACGAGGATATACATTCACCATAAAACACCTACCTAGAAAGTGTAATATAATCGCAGAAACATATAGGATTACGATGGGTGGAGATTTGAATATACTTGTGTCAATGACGGACATTTTTCTGTCATTTGCACAATAAGTTTCCTTGACGCCAACTGATGATTTACTTTCCGATTTTTCGTTTTCTTTTGAATAATCAACTGGCTTGAATATAATTGCAACAATTGATGATATTGCAATAAAACATCCTAGGAGTAAGAAAACTGTATTCCATCTAAATATGGTCAATAATTGTTCCATTATAATTGGGGAAAGAAAGCCACCGATATCGATTCCACTTATGGCAATGCTAGTTGCTGATGCCATGTATTTGGTAAAATGCTGTGGAACTATTACTGATGAACATACTATGATGCAGCACATTCCATAGCCTGTTTGTAGAGACGCATTACACATTAGTTGTCAATCACCATATCATGTAAGATATTTTTAAACCGAATCAATAAGCGACATAGAAGAGGTTTCAACTTAGTAAAAGACATGAAGCAAATATAAACGATGGCGAAATTAAGTAAGAATATTCCATTCTGAAAGTCGAATCTTGACGTCATGATTTCTTTGATCGAATCAGAACACTGGTAATATATTTATGTAGACTATATATAAATTATTTATTTAGGCATGTTATATATCTGATTTGGCAAAACATTTAAGTCGAAATACCATAGCTTTCATGATCACATCGATTGAATCGGAACATTTGTAATATATTTTTTGCAGGCTATTTATAAATGATTAATTTAGATATGCTTTATATCTGATTCGGCAAAAAGTTGAAGTTAAAAATACCATGGGCAAATCTTGCCTGGTATCACGGAAGATAAGTAATCTTAAGTAAATGTAAGCTAACATTCTGTCACTTTCTTTATGTTTCATAAACATTAAGAAATGTATATACTCGCAATAAATTACAAGTCGAAAATCTATCTATATCTATAATTATATATGAACATTCTCACCACCCATGATTCCATAGCTGAATATCAATGTCCACATGTTTGGCGAAAAGGAGGACAGAACGAACCCTAATGATGTGATCATCATGCCACTCCCAGTTGCTATGTGGCATCCAAAGCGATTTGCAATGATGCCGACTAATGGACCTTAGAAATGGAATTGAATATATCAATTACGTCAATTATGCTGATTAATCAAGATAATTATTTCAAGAATTCTACAGTGTGAATATATATTGCAGTCCGCGGAAAAATGTAAAATCTCTAGTTAACAAGAATTCATAGTTACATAGTTCTTATGAATTACGCAACAAGTCCTATGTGTTTGTCCTTACAATTAATAAACACAACATTATGTAAATTTACAATAAAACAAAGATAAATTAAACAGCTTTTTGTTCACTAAATAAAACGATATTCCAAAACAATAATACCTGATATTAATGCGGTGCCTCCGAGTACCGATCCTATCCAAGATGTTTTAGAATGGCCCTGCTGAAAATCTTCTAAAAGATATAAATAAAACACTCCAAATGAATATAATATAATGCCATATATCATATTCAAAAACGTTGCAACGCACAAAACCACCCAAGCCATTCCTCTATCTGGTTTTGTTTGTTTTAAACATTCCATGATCATCAAATATTTATATTTGTTTGTGATAAAATTTTGATTATTTTCAAATGTATTGACTTAGTTGCTCCTGGACCAACAAGTGAGAACTAATACCCGTTTCGTTTCATTTTAAGTCGAACATATTTTTTTGAGACACTTTTTTTCTCAGAAGAGAAACATGACAAAAATTGTTACCACTATTTTGTCTGAAAATACGACAAAGTGCTAGTATTATATAAAGTTAAAAACATATATACATACCATTGATTTATGCCTTTGTGACACGTGATGTCTTTGTGACACGTGATGCTTTTCAAGACACGTGATAATAATTTTAACAATATTCACACAGTTGAAGTTCGAGCTTTTTTTCGAATTGAGTTACTTTGCGAATAGTAAAAATTATTCAAAGATATGTAGGCCCATAGATCTGTGCTTGATTTGGGGACGGGATTTATAATGTATTAATGCTTATTCTACCATAGATGGTTCAGTTATTTTGGAAAGCTACACATCATATGGCCATAGTATTTGTGTGCAGCAACTATTCTCTAAGAGTGATATTTAACACATGTTTCGTCTCAATTGAAGTCTAACATAAAGTTTTTATTTGCAAAAAAAACTTCTGGTTCTGAAAATATGAAAAATAATGATATTATATAATGTAAAAATATGAAAACTTATTTATCAAGTTGTGTCTTTGTGCCACGTGATGTCTTTGTGCCACGTGATAATAATTTTTAACATATTCACACACTTAAAGTTGTTCTCAACGATTAAGGGTCTTTTCTAAATTGAGTCAATTTGCCTTTAGTAAAAAATATTCAGATATGTAGGCCTTGATACCTCCTCTTGATCGGGGACATGATTTTGTAATGTATTTGTACTTATTCTAGCATAAATGACACACACGGATTTTGAGAGGCTACACGTTACAGGTCATCTGACAAAAGTGTTTGTGTGCAAAACTATTCCCTAGTGGTGTAATCAGTCGCAAGGGTTCTTTTTAAAATTTGCATCCAACCTTTTGAAGCGTATTTACAATTGCAAATCAAAAAGATTTCCGAAAGTGTAAATGAAATATTCATAGAGATGTCAATTAAAGCCTTATCAAACATAATAAAAATACCTCATACTCGTTCGACTATATATTTGCGATCATTATCCATTTTGGAAACGGTCATATTAAGATAGTGAATAGTCAATATATCTGGTTTGAACCAGTATGATGTGTTTTTATGTGTATCAGTTGACGTGTGTGTAAAGCGACATTTACGTCACAATAAGATTAATAGTTAGGTATACAAGCGGTCACAACAGTTTTGTTTACTTTAGACGGCAACCGAGTGTTCAGAAAGGGTCGTTTCCTTGTTTTAGCGAAAACATGACTGGGATAGCCACTCTTTGCTTAATTAAAGACAAATCAACGTCAAAGTTATCATATCAAATGGTATCCTTGCTTTCTCTTCCATAAATATTTCACATCACTTGAAGATAATATTTATGATCAAACATACGAGGATATTTATTTCGCATGCTTATTACTACGTTTTATTTCCTACTACCCCGATTACACAAAAGCTCACCATTAGCTCACACTGACTTTTACATTTACACATCTTAGATCAACATGAGGTAACTATGAGTATGTTTCCAAGATGGGCTGCTTCAACACAATCTAATTTAACTGAAACGCATTTTTATCCACCCCTGTAATTTTGTGACTTCATGGGATTGAACCAAATCGAACGCACAATATGATATGACATTTCTGTTTTAGAAAGTAGAGTGTTTGTGTATTAGATGCGTTCATATCAGCAGAAACTGTGGACCATCGTTCAGTTCAGGTTCACTTAAAATGATGTCTCCCTAATATGGTTGCTATTTCTTAATAAATCTTTGAAATAGGATGAGCGAATTGCTTAATGTAATGGAATAGAAGGTTAAATTGTTTTTCACAAAATGAAATTAAACGGAATAAGCTAACACGCGTGTTCATATCATGAATGCTTTTAAAATCTAAGAAATAGAACGTTCCAATTGCTAAATGTGTTGGAATAAATAAACACAACTATTCTAAAAGCATTGAACAACTGGAACACATTAAATACATGTCAGTATTGTAAAGAATATCAATGCATATATGTCAAAATGCCCTAGTAAGTCTTACAATTTACGTAATGAAGCATAAATGCATGCAACTATATGAAATTGTTATAAAACTATGATTTTGTATTGTCATTTGTTATTAACGTATTGCATGATATAGTCTGAACCATTATATTGTTATAGTCCTATTTCTAGTGGAAAGTGGAAAGGTGTTTTAAGTTGAGTTACTATTTCACATATCTGACATTTAAAGAAAAACATCCTAATTACTTCAAATATAAATTTTTAGAACAGGTTTGAATCAGGTCTTGCAAATAATCTAAACGTTAGATTATATGAGTAAGATTTGATTTAAAACTATCTTTACTTGTTCGAATTTGTCCTCTTTAATTTTTTTTCAATTAAAAGTGTTGCTAATTAGTTAAAGTAGTAGTTGATGTTTAGCAAAAAATAAACCTAACTCTAGCAAACTAAAGTCAATAAAATAATTATAAATATAATATATTATTGTATTTCATGATATAAATGCTCAGGGTGATTGTAGCTTTATTTACCATAAATAATACTATTTAGATGAAAGTAAAAAAAATATGCACTAAATCCCTGTAATACTATGATTGTTAAGACTAAAGAAAACTGATTCAAAATTCAAAATCTAAAGTAACAATGAATGTTGTCATGCAGTTGATTTTTATTCAACCACAGAATACACGCTATAGCGTTTTCTATATTTGTATATCAAAAAATATGTATGTTAGCAATTATTGTATCTATAACTCTCATGTATGTCTCAGAACTAATTGGTTCATTAACTGATATGTATGTTAGCAATCATTGCATCTATTAATCGCATATATGTCGCAGAACTAATGCACTTGTTTATATTGATGACGCAGATGTTTTTTTTTTCATTTAACCACGGAACACACACTATAGCGTTTTCTATATTGGTTCTATATTGGTTCAATATGTATGTTAGCTATCATTGTTTCTATTAATCTCATATATGGTTCAGAACTAATGCAGTTTAACAAACAAATAAACGTTTGGATAGTCTATTCAAACAAGTCTCAAGTCAAAATCTATAGCATAAAGGATGGTCATTTAGATTTATATATTGTTTGGGCGTTCAAAAATATTAGGTTAGATTAAAATTCCAAGTGTATATATAATTGAATTTTATTTTAATTCATAAAAGGCATTGAACGTTGGGTATTTTTAAGGCCCAATTTTATAGCTTTAATGTACAAGACAAATCTGAACTATTTCTGAGACGTTCTTATGTCCATATGATTCCTAAATATGATTAGCATTTACTCATTAACTGGAAAAGGAACATTGTAACACATTGTTAAGTACAAATCATAAGTTTGATTAAATAAAGCTGATATATACTATTCACTATAACAACAAAACCAAAACAGACACACGAGTTTTAATGTATATCGGTCTTGTTAGAGGTCATGGGTTTAATAAGGGTAACTAAGTAACCTCTACAAAAAGTAACCTCAAAATTTAAACATAAAGCATACTGTGTATTATATGCCACTGACCACACATCCTACCTCCATTTTGTTCAATCACGTCCAAATTCGCTGCAATTTTAATTTTCAATTTTGCACTATATTTACTATTTAAGCAAATTTGTAAAAAAAAATCAGATACTAAAAGAGTTTTAATGAAATCTAATGTTTGACCACTATAATCTGTTACGTTTTCATTTTAGTCATTTGGTAAAATATATGTGTATGTTTTATGCAATCGAATTATGACTTAACGAAAGAACATTCTAGTGATTCATATATCAACATAAAAAAATATTTTTTTTCTAAAATTATTCCTTATTCGAATTTCAAAAGATTCTGTACGAATATACCTAAAACGAGTTTAACTTAGTCGAGGCATAATGATTTTGTCTCATGTCTTTTGAATTTACATTTTTCATTTGTTTATACACAACAACCGGAAGTGCAACCCAACGTAATGTTCAAGTCACATTTTTATTATTTTTCATTGGTCTTCGCGTTTCGACAATGATTCGCATCATTCGTTTATCAATCGAAATTGATAAGTTTGGAATACGAAACACAAGACCCGCACGGGGACAGCCGACAAATTTTACTCGTTTGAAATAACATTTACTGGTCTTCGAATGCTGATTATTATCGATTTGCGAGGCATTGTGGTATATTAACGTTGTTTTACAGGGCAATTTGTAATGGTTTGTGGGCTTTTAATGAAAACAGCGGGCCAAAAGTTACATTTGAGCCCGCTAAATTGGGTTTCAAATGAAAGCGGCCCGCTTGCTTGTTTCAAATTATACGTTTTCCCCATAAATGCTATAATTCCCATTTGCAAAGGCGTTTCACTTGGTTATTATTTAATATTTGATAAACATTAACTGTTATATTAAAGATGGCTATTCTAAGTTTGCAGAATAAGTGGCAAATTACATAAAACAAATAAAAAATTTAGAAAGGACATCGATGGGATTCGAACCTGGGTTGCAAAACATTAAACTACTCTGTCAGGCACCTTAACCACTAGGCCATAGGAATGCTGTTGAATTAATGCTTTAAAATAACAGTTATAAATTAAAAATCAATAATTGGTAAAACAATGCAATATGCTAATGAGATGCCATTGAGTAACTGTATAAGGTAACTCGATATTAAAATGAGTATGATCGTGCTCAAGTCTCATTGAAATCGGGAAAAAGTAATCACCGATGAATTCATCAGATATCTTAGTTATTTTGTTCATAAGTAAGATTCAGTGTTTTCTTTTTTTTCGCGAATATTTTTTAAAGAAATGCAACATTAATAAAATTGTACAAACATTGTCAATTTAAAGTTGGTATAATTCATTTTAAAATAAAACAACGTGATTGGTATATTAATTTCTAAATTGAATGACACCAATTAGAATATAAAACAGTTTTATTGAACTACTACTGAGAGGCCCAAGTTTACCTAACCAAATAATATCATAAATATAATATTGTAGTCTAGTTTAGTATTTAAGTTATATGTGTCTTAGGTCGCAGCTTAAACCAGTTTTAAAGCCTATCATATTTAACGAATTGCCAATAAAACGGAAATAACTCACTAAAATACGTTTCAATGTTGATACGAATCATAGTTTTATTTGTTTATGCTTCTGAATCTAATATGAACCTAATGAATCTCTGGAATTAATAATCTTAGATTTCGATATTGAAATATTGACACTACCTCAAGTTAATCCTCAACTCAATCAATGTTGCTAATAGGCATAACAAGATATATAGCTTCGTAAACGCAAATCTTTACTGAACAATGTTAAGGCTTTTTAATAAGAATTGACTATTTTCACTGGACAGGAACCGTATGGTTATATTATTAGACAGTTGTTTTTAACCATCAATTATCTTAAGTAATAGTTAAATATAAAATAAAGTATGGCCCCGTATATGACCTAACGCGGGAATAATCAAGCAAGCTCATCATGTATCAGGGAAAAAGCAAAAATATCAAAATAAAATTAAGGTAATTGTATCTTATATTTCATCTGAGTTATATTTGATATAATTAGTAGTTTCAGCCAGAACTGCATACATTTTATGGCTGGAAATATAGTATAAACATATGTTTAACGTTAAAATCAACCCCAATTTCATCAACACCAAACAATTAAAAACCTATACAAAGCGTTATGAATACAGTTCCGGTTTTGACGTAAGATATACATTAATATATCAAAAACGCAATCGGATATAGTTTAGTGTAATGAAATGAAAGATAAAACTTTGATTTGTTTTAAAATTACGCAATTATTATATGCTTTTATTGAATTATAAACTATATTTTGTTTTTAATATATATTTATAAATATAAGGTTAGATATGAGGTTTAAGGTGAAATAACTACTTGCGGCATACCGTCTACAATATCACTATATTCTAGTAAAATATGAGTATACACAACGAAAGTTGTTATACTGGGCTGTGGTTTATCTAAATCAGTTTATGAACAATTGTCATTTGTTGCTGCTTTAAATTGGACATTGGAGCAATATCGAATGGGGCAGCAAAGTAGGCCAGTTAGAATAAGCGAGACTCCAGCAACACGAAATACCATGACGTGTCCTCTTGTAGCCTAAAAAGAAATAGGTGACAAATTTATCAATATTCATGCGATATACTTAAACACAAATATTCAATTATTGAAGAAAGGATAATCCAATAAGTTGAAATGAATCATAAAACATATTTTATTTGAAAATAAAACATTTCCATTAAGTTTGCTTAACGTCAAACAATAAACTATGAAAATTGTAGAAACTTGAGTGATAAAAGTATGGGTAATTTAATTAGGTTTCACGTCTGGCTGATTAATGAAACAATATATTGCAGGACGGACCCCTTTAGTCCAAAGAGCATTTAATATAGCAATGATGCCATGTCCGACTTTAGAAAAATATTTTATAGCATATTTACGATATAACTTAATTGATGTGATTTATCATTATATTTAGTGCGTATATTCGTAAACGGTGTCGGACATATCTTAAATTATTTAGATATAAAATTTAGTACTAAGACGCAATGTTTAATGTCATTTTTTCTACATTTACTGACATTAAATATATATGATTGTGACCTATCGGGCGTCTTACGCTTGCATAATAGATGCATAATGATGCGATTGGTATGATTCACAAACAAAGCCGTGCGTTCTGCTTCAAGAACATATCATTGTAAATAAAAATGTAGAATTTTATTTACAAAGAGAGGACAACATGACATACATTATCATGTATATTACAGTTAATAACCCGAATATTTATACACAATACTGACATTGTTAATAATACTTAGAATATGAATGCATGGATATTGAACTATTCAATGCGTTATTTGAGTGGGGTTTTACATCAAGCATTGCATGAAAAATGTGAACTGGTGCATTTAAGGATTAAATAAAAAATAATATAGGGCACAATTAAGTTAATTACAATAATTCAAAAGAGTTGTCTATTTTGAAGACATTCTAATATGCAATTTGCCGATTTACGAGTATACTAATTTCCCATACATCGGTTTATAAAACAGTTAACATAAAACGTAAACAAAAATGTGCATCAATGTTTTGTATTTTGTATCAATATAATAAAATAAAACGCACAAACCATGTTGATCATTATATAAAAATGACATCTAAGATATCTTAGCACTCACTTAAATTTGTTGTCGGTACTTTTTACTATTTTCAGCTTACTTGAATATATGTAAGAAGAAATATGTTATACTTATCTTTTTGTTTAGATTTTATATCAAATTATGTAGTGTTGTATGTAAATTGTAAATGCTAATTCAATGTCCAGGATCAATCCAGAAAAAAAGTAGGAAGAGTGTGTCACATTTGAACAAAAAGCAAGCGTAGAGTGTTACAGTTACAGTTAATATTTTGCCACAGTTTGTGTGCTAGATATATCAGATGACCTTTTTATTCCATTAAGTAGAACAATTTGTCATCTATAGCAATTGCATACTATGTCGCGGAATAAGTATACCTAGGGACCAACTAACGATGGGATGATTTGAATAAGCCTCCTCTTAAAACTTCAAAACAAAAATATCGTGTTAACTATGTTAACTATCACGTGATATGAAGCATACACTTGATGTGTTATAATCGAGTTTTTGAATTCGTGTTTAATTCATTATGATTCGTAATAATTTGTTTTAAACCACGCTTTGCAGTCTCATAAGTTATAAAATAGATAAGTTACATTCTTCTTCTCAAACTATGGAATGTTCTAATCAACCAAATCCAGATAAAGGTATAGCTTGGGTTGTGCTTGGTATAAGTTCATTTTTAAATATGATATATGGCATGATCCTATACTCCTTTGGAGTGTTTTACTTATACTTTTTAGAGGATTTCAGACAAGGTCACTCTAACACGTCATGGATAGGATCTGTTTTTGGAGGCACCGCACTTTTGGCAGGTAAACATATGATTTATAAATTTAATGGTCATTGGTCAATTAACTGTATCTGTTTGACTGCATCATGCATAGTTGAATTACAATGAACTCTTGATAAAATGTGATAAAATCAAATTTGATAAAATGTTATGTAACCCCTATGATGAACCATCATTTAGTCATAAGATGTATTACTCTGTTGAAAACGCAGGAAAGATAGATAATAAAAACATTTTTTCTACATAGTTAAATGGCGTTTTCTTGCAATATCGTAAACATATTTATTTGATATCCTTAACATTGCACCAATCATTTGTATTTTTCTAAGAAAGTGTATAGTATATTTTCATTATTGCAAATCTTACACTGTCGGTGAGTGTATTGTATATTTGTTTTACATAAAATCGTACATATTGAATAAAGGTCCTTTAGTTGGAGTTCTGGCGAATCGATTTGGATGTCACATAACGACTGGCTGCGGAATGACAATCGCTGCATTGGGGCTCATTGTGTCAGCCTTTGCTCCGAATATTTGGGTTTTGGTAATTGCTTATGGATTAATGGGAGGTTAGTGAATTTTGTCATAAAATAAAGATTCTGATTATAATATTTATAAATTGAGTTTTAAAGCAAATATTCGCTTGAATTTAGGCACATTTCTATAACTATTAAGTACAGACTACTTATATAAGATTCCTTGTAATATGTTAGTATTGTGAGCATAAAATAATCTATCTTTATCTTCTGATTCTGGTTTTGATTTTTTATATATAGCAACAAACTGCTAATGAAAAAAAGATATGCATTTCAGTCAAAAAGATTGATTTGATATCATTCTTAAAAGTAACGGTTTCAAAAGATATATTCAAGATTTATGAAATAACTCATACACATTCTAAAAGAAATAATATGACAAGATGCTATATTCATATGTTATGTTTACAAAAAGGCTACGGAATGAGTTGTATCTTAGTGTGTTCATCCATTATAGTTCCACAACACTTTGTAAAGCATCGCCCATTGGCAACAAGCATCGCAATAAGTGGCATTGATATTGGAGGCCTATTTTCACCTATTTTTATGGAATATTTACTTACTATTTTTAGTTGGAATACCGTGTTTATGCAAATAGGGATCCTCCTTGGGTTGTGTTCTATATTGGCCATCTTTTTCAAACCACTCGTGACTGAAAAAGGTATATCGTCCGAAGGCATATCAGATATAACACTGACACGTAACGATGAAGTGCAAATTCAACCGAAGGAGGGTAAAACTAAAATATTTGATTCTAGCGTGTTTCGGTCACCACCTATTGTAATATTATACGTGTCCGCCTTCATATTGAATTTCATGGGTGAGTAAAATCTATGTTTGTCCATTCAGGCAATGAATTTATATAAAATGCAGAAGTAAAACACAATTAAAATAATTTACTATGGCAGCAGTTTTTCTGATTTTGATATCATATAATTAGATTGTGCAAACGTATAGGGCGAACGTTTTGCATCATATAGATTATCATATAAGATTTGTTAGAAAGGAAAAGAATACAAACCTATAAGATTATAAGATAACCTATAAGATTATAAGATAACTTTTTCCTTTATCATATTTTAAAGGTTTTTATACACCATGTGTGTTTCTTCCCGATTACGTGGTATCGAACGGTTTATCAAAAGCTCAAGGAGCCTTACTCTTAAGCATCATAGCTCTGTCGGGTGCGGTTGGTCGCATTGTATCTGGCATTATTGCGAATAGAGGATGGGTTGATAATATCAAGAATCAAAACACGTTTCTTATACTTGGTGGCTTGGTTACTATGGTGATGCCATTTACTACTTCATTTTCCGTTCTTATAGTTTGCTCTGCTGTCTTTGGAATAGGGATGGGTATGCTTTACTATATGTTTGTTTGATTGCATATGTTGAATGCGCTTTGAATTTAAACGATTATCTACAATCATGTCTTATCATTCTGATTTTTTAAAAACATATAGTTATTAATGTAAAATAAGTGTAAAGTCAATTTAATGCAATATACATATATATTCAGTCATTAAATAGATTGCACTTCAAATTATATTTAACCATGCTTTATGTTTTTTTTAATTTTGCTAGGTACTAGATACTCACTGGGTAGTTTGATTCTGATCGAATTTTGCAATTTAGACAGACTCGCGACTGCATATAGCTTTCTGGCTTTTTCAAGGGGTGTTGGTGCAATGACTGGCGTCCCAATAGCAGGTTGTTATTAAGTGACAGTAATGCAATGTTTCATGCTTAACATTGAAAATGCTCATATGTATAATAAGTATATTAAAAAATTTCTTACAAATATATTGATAATATATGTAGATAATGAACAATTTTTACTCGATTTGAATACAATAATAAGTGTTTATGTATCCAAACGTGCAATTATGTATTTATATTAATTATAATTAAAATTTGTTCCATGTTTCAGGTTTTTTAATCAGTTACACAGGGGGTCACACATTAATTTTCTGTATTGCTGGTGGATCACTAATCTTTGCTAGCATTCTGTGTTTTCCTATGAGAAGCTGTTCACGATTAGCTGTAACGACCTACAATGTTGAGAAAGCCTCACCTCAGGGAGCTTATTCAATATCGAAGTCATCTATTAAAGACATAGTTGCTGCTTAGATTCTTGAATTGTGTTGTTAATATTTTAACTTTTTAAAAGTTTGTTAGTTAACGTTTATATAAATAGAGACTGAAATGCAATATTCTGTTGATCAGGACCAGTAACGAAGGTCGGCAACATTATCAAAATTGGTCAAGTTTGTTAAGGTTATATTAAAAAAATATTTTAGAACTTCTATATTTAACAAATTATATGATTTAATTCGGCTGGGCGCAGCTTAGATTAAAACATGCTTATATATTTGTAGTTCAATTTGATGAGTTATAATATGTTTTTATTTCTTGGCGTTAAGAATTTTCATAACTGTGCATCTGCCTTAATCAATTACACTTATTGCCATATTGTATTAGTATGTGCAAAATATGAATATACACAATATAGTTATGATGCCTATTAGTGCAATTTCACCAAACTTCACAACACACACAGCAAAACGAATCATGTAACATATGTGTCTAAAATTTGGTTTATTTATGCAAATTATTTTAAATGCAAATTTATTTCACGAAATGAATTTATGAACATACTTTTTTCCTTAACCCTCTATAGAGAGAAACGTAATAACCACGTTATTGGGATTTCGGGATTGTCATTCCCTTTTGTCGACTAGACTACCATCTATCATCCTGTTATATGTTTAACTAAGACATATGTATGCACTACTTACACTTTGCATGGTTAATGATGAATTAATCACAAATGTCACACAAAAGTTATCCATAAAGGTATTTTCTATTAGAAAACTAACAAAAGTCGTAATCGGAAACTACTTAAACATCATAAAACTGTACTTTCTTTACAAAGTCGTAAATTACGCTGCATGTAGGCGTGACGTCGTACAAAGAACGTATAAAGTGGAATGAATACGCATTCAAAATGTATGATCACTTAAATCTATACTTAGGAGTTATGAGCTGTTATTTTAGTCGTTCTTTAGCGAAACAGATATGAAGTTGCGTCAAAACCTTTGTGGTCAGTTAAGCGGTAAATATACTTGCGCGATCAATTAGAGGACTTAATATCTTGACTATAAAATTGTTTATACTGTGTTATGTTGCTTTTTGTAATAACCTTATACTAAATTTACATCAACAGATTGCCTTATATCATTATCATGCTTCATGGCTATTAATAAAATTTCATTGAAATTGATTAAACAGCTCCAAACTGATGCAGTATTTGACCTATTTGAAATGGTTTTCTGAAACATTGTCCTAGGCTTGCACTTGCTATACCCAGGGTTGTGCTATTTGCAAGCTGCTTCTAGTTATTCTAGCGTACGTCACAACGGGCAAGGTGCATAAAATAACAATTAGAATTGAGTCAGAATTTAGAAATTACCACTTTAAAGGGATAACCCCCAACGGCATAAATGACATTAAGTTGAATTTGCTCCTCGCTTTTCTGTTTACTAATTTTCCACCAAGCCGGCAATAGACAAAATAATATAATAAATGGCCACCTTTTAGCTCTGTTATTTTGGTATATACCAACATAGATTTATCAACATAGATGCTTGCAATTCATATTGATTTGAACACCTAATATTTGCTGTTGTTGTTGGGTATGTGTTATAAATTAATCAAATCAATAATCATACAAATCAACAAATTAATGTATTTAATTTATCAAATTGCTTTGAAATTAGGTTCAAGTTGTGTTTGTTAGCTTGTGGTTTCTTCTTCTTTAGGGTGCAAGAATAGCAATATCAATTTATCTTTTAACCGAATACATATTTTTCATTACATAATTCTCTAATAAGGTTAATTTAATAATACATGTGTAGAATAAGTAATAAAAATTTGATGAAATATCTTTGTTTTGGCTCATTCTATTTTACAAAGTATTTTCGAGACTATATTATAATAGATACAAAATAAAAGATGAAGTTTAAAAAATTGTATATAATGATAGATAATCATGCCAATGATAACTCTGATATAAACGAACCATTCAAATGTAATTTAATTGCAAGGAAACTTGCAGTGACGATTGTCATTGATATAAGCATTATTTAACTCATAACACTGTAGTGTTTTGTTTTATTTTACAAATTTATTTATTATAAAATTAGTGTATAGTATGCATAATTAACAATTTACAACATATAGTAAAAACGTACACCCAATCACTTTATACTGATCATAATTATTTTTATTGTAATATACGTCTATAGACCTTTTGTCTCTATCGTTGTGTTAGATTCCTTTTCCGATGGAAAATTGTCACAACCAGTTTCCTCACCAGTTAAGCGAGAACAAGTGCGTATGGTGCAGCACAGTAGACCAGACAGAAGAATTGATCCTCCAGCAATACAGAACACAACCATGTGCCCTCCTGTGTAACTGATTAGAAAACCTAGAAAATGAAAGGATTAAGTTTTTATTGTATGCATTAATAATAAGTGTGTTATATTTATAACTCAAGAAACCTTTTTACTTACCAACTATCAATTAGGTATATTAAAAAAAAAAGCTTTATATATTGCAAAATTATCTCAAACAGAATTGCTTTATCAACACATACATGCTTTAAAACTATTGAATATATTGGTAATAGAAACATTCAAGTGCGACAAAACACACAATCTTGAAATATATTTTTGAAATTTAACCTGACAATGGTGGGCCAGGGATAACAGCTATTCCCTTTGAAAATACAAAAAAGCTGTATGCAGTTGCAAGTCTCTCTAAATCACATAACTCGATCAGAATCAATCTTACAAAGGAGTAGTGTAATCTTTGAATTATAGATAAATTATATTTATAATATTTCAAATGATCTATATAAAGATAAGTATTATTTGTTACCCCCAATCCGGCGTATTTCAACATTTACGCGTATCTGGAATTCAATTTACTTGAATAAAAAAATATTTGCCTTTTCGCAAACAAATTTTCATTAATGGTTCGAATAATCTCTTCAATGGAAAATGAATTCTCCAGATTTCGTTTGAATTCTCATTTTACGTTATTCAAAACTCTGTTCTGTTAACAAATAATTAACATGAAATACTGACAATAATACCGATTTTGTTTATGCAAATGTCAGCAAATAAATTCGTATCTCCTATTAGAGTAATGATGTTTAAGCCTGAACTCAGATAAGAATTTGATTCATAAATACCCCCATTTTTCGAAATAACTCCTTTAAAATGATTATTTCATACGCGATATTGAAATAATATTCCCGTGAATGTGAACCGGATACGGTATTATTTGCTTGAATGTTCGTCGCCTACATTAATGCGTATGTCAATCAAGTTGGTGCCTTCTTTTAGGAAAACAAAATAAAACAACGAAATAAAATTTTTGCTGATCATGACACTTTGACAAAATTTAAACAAATCTCTTTAAGGTATCATATCCAAAAAAATGTTTATGTTCTGAAAACAGTTCGACACAAACAAATTGAGACTGTAATATATTTTATCATACTTGTTTCGGTACATGTCAGGTTATCTGTTTTAAAAGAACTTATCTGATGTCAAACATCCGGTTGAAGTGCTAATTCGTTTTTAAAACAAACATCAAATGAATAATCGTTTTTTTATTATAAAAATTAAGGTTATTTCCTCTGGTAATGTCTAAGTAAAGTACACAACATATAAATGTCAATCATGTTCATGTTTCATAATTTTTATCGAATGCAATTTCCTTCTCTGTTGTTTTACGAATACGAGAAAATCCGGAAATACGTATGAATGTCTCAAATATACGCCGGATTGTTGGAAATTTACATTAATGCGTATACCCATTCAACATTGAGAAAAAAAAGTACCGTAAACATTTACAAATGTTCGTATGAAACAAAACGTCAGATTATACGCATTTTTGTTGGCAACATTATCTAATACAAAATAATGTTGTCATAATGTCACTGATTTGCGAAATATAGCAAAACATATTTACAAATATAGATAATAAAACATACGTTTACGTACATTTATCTTGCGCCAGGCGATACATTTTTGAATCAGATAAAGTGTTGAATGTATCATATAATACTCACCCATTACTAACCCAAAGACCGAGGAACAAACAATTAGCATGGGAAAGGAATCAGTGAATGGAATAGCAAATGTAATCAATCCTCCGAAGATAAGACAGCTGTTCTGAATTTTAATGATATCAGCCCATGGTCTTCCTGCGATGAAACCAGCTGCAACGCAACCCACAGCACTCGATATACAAAGAACGCTTACTAGTAAAGCTCCCTGAGATTTTGATAAGCCATTAGTAACTGCGTAGTCCGGAAGAAAATGATAGTGAATGTATATTCCTAGAAAATAGAAAACTCATTATCAAAACGTTTCGTTTACATATCTTATCGATGTCTGCCTGATGCCCGAAAAAAAAAATCATACATAGAATGTATTTGTCTTTGATTACTATGACGAAATTAAAACGAAAACAACACAAGCATGATTATTCTAAAACTAGAGTCTAAGATTAAGTCAAAAGTGTCAGATGGATCTTACTCACCCATCAAATGTTGAATAAATGCGGAAACATATAATATTACAATGGGTGGAGATTTGAACACACTTGTATCGATAATTGGTTTCCTCTTCTCTAAATTGAGATGGTTTTCACTATCTGATTTCTTCTCTGTATTTTGTTTTGACGGCGACTCTTTTAAGTGTTCAACAGGTTTAAAAGTTATTGATAATACAGATGAAATGGCTACGAAGCATCCTATAAATAGAAACACAGAGTTCCATCTGAATATTGTCAATAATTGTTCCATGATTATAGGTGAAACAAAGCATCCGATATCAATACCAGTTATCGCAATACTTGTTGCCAAGGCAAGATGTTTCACAAAGTGTTGTGAAACGATAACACACTAAGATGCAACACATTCCATACCCTGTTTGAAGTTGAAATAGTTATGTGTGTTATTTGAATGTATTTATTATAGTTCAGTTAGGTATACATATATCAATGGATTTGACAACTAAAAAGTAAAAGAATATAAGCTGTGGTATTAATCGATTGATATTACAACAATTTATATGCTAAGGAACACGATTATTATTCTTTAAGATATAAATGACATAAAGTTTATTTTGTCAATAAAATCGCAATACAAAAATTGAAGGGAAGCCTTTTCTAAGACATATTTAATCCATATTCCCCCCTATTGTATCTCCTCAGCAATATCAGATTATGTCAAACAGCTAATTTAACTTACCTCCCATGATTCCGTAGCTAAAAAGCAATACCCACATATTAGGAGCAAATGCAGACAAAATAAAGCCTAATGATGTAATCACCAAACCGCTTCCAACTGCAACGTTGCACCCAAATCGATTTGATATTGCACCAACTAGTGGTCCTTATCAGCCAAATAAAGATATATGCCAGATATAAGATATATGTAGATAATTTTAAACTGAAAACTCAAGCTGGGCTCAGTGGATATTACTTCATTACTAATGTAGCAGAATCTAATCAAAACTTTTATAATCAAATCTGATATCATAAACTATATAAATTGCACAATAAGTTGTACTTTATGAGTATCTTTTAAAGATATCTTTTAAAAATCGAAACACATTTATGTAAAAAAATAACATCTGATTAAATGCTGATACCAACCTGAAACCAAGGCAGTAGATCCAAGTATCGATCCTATCCACGATGTATTTGAATGACCCTGTTAAAATTCTTCCAGAAAGTACAAGTAAAACACCCCGAAAGAGAATAATATTATTCCATAAAACATATTCAAAAATGTTGCAACACACAATACCACCCATGCCATTCCTTTATCTTGCTTTGATTCCTTTAGACAATCCATGATTATCAAAGTAATCAATTTGACAACACAATAAAATTGATAGGCCGTCAACTTAGTTCTCCTTTAAGTAATGCCATGACGTAAATTTTATGAAGCATTTTATATGCTTCGTTCGTTCATTTATATTACAATATCTCTTGACGATTAAGGGAAGGATGAACTGCATTGAGGGAAAAAATCATGTAATGAAATTGAATGAATCATCTACACTAGATGGGTACAACATATTTTATTTAATAGTTCATTGTACACTGAAGAATACATATTGGTGAAATACACGATTAATGACGAGTCATCTTCTTAATAGGAATATTATTATATACTATCGCATGTGCATGTGCAGGTGCATTCATTGAATAAGATGATACAATAAAATAATAATACTATTCAATACTGTTCAATTAGTGTGCTTGAGTATTCCGGCTTGTTGAATAACTGTAGCAAATTTTACACAGTATTGATAAGCTCAATATCATCATTTAATAAATAGACCTTCAGTTATCAAACAATTGTAAATTTCATTGTCAGGCTATTCTAACAAGTTTATCACAGCACAGTTAACAATGCATTCATTTGAAATAATCAACAAAAGCCTATGCGTCATTCATATTACTGATATTATTGACTGATACTTTTTCACCACATAAAACTGCATAATCTCTTGTCCGGCTTTAATTTTATAATATCATACAAAGGTACAACACTATGGTTATTCTATCACAGTGTTTTTGCGTGTTAGTAATGTGAGATGACATTTGCACACGTCTAATGACGGCAGAAATACCGGCTGGTTGAAAAAATAACTATTTTAATATGCATTTTGTTCCAGTTGTTTCTGGAATGCGACGCGTATATTTTGACGAACAGTGTATGTTCTAAGGGGTGTTTTTGAGCCTCGAACAAAGTTGTTGTTAAAGAAAATTATCTAATTCGAACAAAAGATCGAAAAACTATTTCAATTATTATTATTGTTGTTGTCGAATTCAATCGTTTCAATACAAATACATGCATGCATGCTTTATCTACTTTTTAGGGCGAGTAAATTAGTATGATTACTTTTTTTATGATCACAAATATAAGTTTTTCTATTAACATTTTATTAAAATGCTTATGTGTGTAAGACATGTGACTTTGATGTATATGGGCCTACAATTGATCTAAATAAAGGACAATTAAACATTTGGAAAATGCAGGAAAATGTAATTCTTATTCTGTTATGATTTACAATAAAAAAATCATAAATTATAGAAATTAGTAAAAATTGGTTTCCATTCAATCGCCGCATACAATATACAGCAAACCTTCTATTAATTATACCAATTTGTATGGATATATTGCATTTACCAAAACATACATATAAGATCATTCAAACAATACACATGTATGTCAAGAGGTAGTTTTTATGAGGTTTAAAATCACGGTGTGGGGTCAATGAGCCTAAGATCATGTTGATTTTTATTAAAATGAGTGTTTTACGCTAATTGATTTGTTATCAATTCCTAACAATAGCATATAAGCTCACATAGTGACACATGTCACAGGGGCAGCTGTTAGGTTATCGCAGTTTTTTTTAGAACTTATAGTCTACGTCTTGCTTATAGATTTTATTTTTATCAATTACGCATGCTTATGAAGCGTTGGTTAGGTATATCAGACCACCTTTAGACAAGTTCACATGAAAAAAACACGAGCTTGGTAAAAAATAATATTTATATCATTATATAACTTGCATTGATAATGATAGTGCTCATATTTTGCAGTAATATCTGCAACAAAAACCCCGCTACTATGTCAGATACAAATGTATCAGACGTTTATATATGTACATTTAAGGAATGCACATAACTATGCTCAATATCCATCATTTATATACCAATCACGCTGTTTTAGCGGGCGTTCATGATATTTTCAAGGCAGCATTTTATTATTTAAAGCCTTCTACATATTATTTGAGCCCCGAGCTTGCGATGGACTCAAATAATAATAATAATAATAATAATGGTGGGCGTTCATATACCACTTAACCTGCTTTAGCTCTAAGCGGTTTACAATCCATTATTACCTTGGTCTTTCATGTATGAGTTCACTTGTTTAACGGGCAGGCAATCTATTATACAATTGACGCTCAAAATCACTGTCTTGTGACATACACATTTAATTTGCAAGTACCCAAGTACATTCCTGGGTCGGCAGGAGATATTGCATGCAATGCCCACTTGCATACCAAGATGACCGAACTTGATCGGGAATCGAACCCATGGCCACTGGACAGGAATCCAACGCCTTAACCGCTCGGCCCATAAGTGTTTGCAGGCCAGATTCGATTCCCATCACTACCAAAGTACACATTTCATGCGTTTTTCCGTTTTTTTCCGTAATTTCAGATTATCACATATGATATTGAAGTTTAGTGTCCGACTAATGTTCATCATTTATTCGCGGAAATATAGAAAGATAGTTACATTTTAAGGGTCGAAGTATTATTTTGAAACCATTTTGAGCATCGTCTTTATTTCAATACATGCATATAATTATACACCGATCACGTTGTTTTAGCGGGCGTAAATGATATTTTAGGCCCGATGTTTTTATTTGAATTCTGTATTTTATCATTTGAAGCCCGATTCATATCATTTTAGATCCAAACTCACGAGAGACTCAAATGTTTTGCGAGAGATTCCAATGATTTTCTTCAAATCCATATACGCGATCATTTCTTTTAAATAACCTATGTATTTTCCTTAATTCTATGAATTCACTTAACATACACAAATAAACAAATGAATAAAACAAAAACTCCAATCGTGACATTTAGTCAATCTTTCTTTTTCAATACAATTTTACATCATTGATACATTTTAATTACTACTATATCTTATGCGAGTACTTAATAACAGCTCATTAACATAATGATGTTTTATAGATTAATGAGTTTTCTTTTATAAGTGGTATTTAAAACTCCCTAATATAACAACGCTCCTATAGCCTAGGGATTTTTATTTAATGATGTGTTTTGCCATTTATGTTAATTTAAGGTTACATTATTTTATGTTCAGGTTAGTGTTGAAGTAATTAAACATTTTGCTGTCAAATCAGCCTCTATATAGTAAACTATTAACACTTTGAGAGTTGAAGTATCATGTTTCATTTCAAATGCAATTTAATCGGCTCAAACGTCATTAGAGTCCCGCTACGTTGATTTGAAGCCCGCAAACAATTGTTCATTACTCTGTAAAGCAACGACAACATACTACAGTGCCTCTTAAATCTGATATTATTCATTAACAGTTTGAATTTAATTCAGAAATTTGATCAAAGAAACAAATATTAATATAAAGAGTTATAGAGACAACATTGAACGAGAGAAAGACCAAATGATAGAATTGGTATTATCGTATGTAATGAGTTCCGCACCAAATTTTTCATTTTGAATGTGTTAGTCAAGTGAATATTTTTCTTTGACTTTGTTAGTTAATTAAATATTTTTAAGAATTGTGTTATTTATAGGTAAACTACATAGGTTATCTAAAATGCGGAGTAATGTGTTTCAAACAGAAACGGTCGAGTACAACTTGTATATGTATGTGTCTCTCATATCAAAATAATAATCACATCCATCGCGAGCTCTCGGGCTTCTAATTTTATGTTACAGGCTTAAAATGGTATATTGCGGGGTTTAAATAAAAAAAAACATCGAATGTAAAATATTATTAACACCCGCTAAAATAACATGATTGGTAGCCTGCGATTAAGAGACTGATACTGATGTGTCTGTTAAAACACCGACACCCATTGCAATGGATATTGATCCAGATGCAGTTTCGAATCGTTCTACACCGTCAAAGTGGATACCAAATAATGCAAAGGATGTATCTATATTGATGCTATTTACATCGTTATGATTTTTATATTCTTTAATTCTGTAATCATTTCACTATTAGCTTTATAAAAGGTATAAAGTGAACTAAGAGCAGGATTGAATATTTAGAATTTACTTATATTATTCGCTCATATTTTTTAGCGAACAAAATATTCATAGGTGGCCTGATCTGAAACAAAAACTAATGCAAATGTATTCAGACGAGTTGAATCTGTAAAACGTGCTACAAGGTATCAATTTGCAACGTTAAAACGTTATAACGTTAATGCAAGCTTGTAGAGTTAAGAGAAGTGATAGTCATAGAGCTGAGAAAAAAATGTTTTCCCACGATTTTTTAAAATAGCGACGGCCACCTCTAAGTTTCGTATGAAACGAGTAACTCTGCTTAAACATCGCGAAGATTACGTTTTTTGACAATGATCGATTTTTATCATTCAACATATAGATAATTTTAGTTTGGTTATTGATATGATACTTAATGTATACAGTGTAAGTGTGTGGGTGTCTCCAACTATTTATGTACTTTTACTACTGACATTGAATGATGTGACCATCTAGCAATAAATATAATTAAATATATGATATACTAATGTATAAGTTCGATCAATTAGATGACGATATATTAACTCACAGGAGATCCTATTGATTTGATGATGATATTTTATATTAACCGTAATATCATATAATCATACAATCATTTGATAGATGCATGAGCAGACTTAAAAATACCTATAACCCTTTCGAGAGGTAGACAGCCAGTCGTGAATGGTTCAGAACTCGAGCAGCATGAACCTTGCAAGTGAAAAGTATGGTCACAAAAATGCATACTACACTATGGAAATATATCATAAATATACATGATTGGTAGATATTTACTGCATGATGGGGTCGGATTGGATACATCAAGGCCGTTGTCACGTTACAACAGTGTCATCTTTCGTTTTGCTGTTTTATTTGACTGACATTTTTTATTTTGAAAAAAGGAGATTGGTGTGAAGATCTATATTATCTTAATTTGAGGTAGAAAAGGCAGATTGAAATATACTTATATGCATAACTTAGTTTGAGTGGTTCGGTATCACACTTCAGCCCTTATTGTAAAATAATTTCGCACTACCCATTCAATGGACGATGTAGTTCTGGTGTTTCTACGGCTCAAAACACTACATGTTTCCATCTTAGAGTTTCACTATCATTTCTTTAACAATGCGTCCTAACTATGCAGAAATATATAATACTGCAGAAGCGCCTTCTGAAAAACGACCAATACTAATTATGTTCATATCACTTTTTAAAAACAAATATGTTGTTGTTTTTCTAATAATATAGCCCAATGTAATACCATATAAGTTTGTCATGAATAAACAGTAGCAGTTATTGTTTATCTAATTCGAACTCTGAACATTTGAATTAGCCACTACTTGCTGTGCTATGTTATCAAGACACAATGTCGTGCTTTATATTTATGTTCACACATTTTATATCAATATCAAGTTTAGAATCGGATATGACAAGACACATGAACATTGTTCTTTAAAGATAAATGTCATATATTGTCCATACAAATTTATGGAATGACATTACACTAAAATAAGCTATTTACAAGGATAAGAAGATTTTTAAATCATCATAATGCAACACTTACCGATCATGATATCATATGTAAATAGCAATGCCCATATGCGTGAAATGTATGTGGACCAATAACAAACAGCCAGACTTTGATCATACCATTTTGCGTTGCTACAGGGCATCCAGGTTTGTTCACTAAGACACTGAAAAAAATACTTAAAATACAATTATATTCAGAAACTTATATCATTTATAATGTTATGAAAACACCTAAATGTTATTTTAGTATTTTAGCATCAAACATGCGAAACATTATCAATAATAATATATATTCAATATGGGTACCAAATATGGATTATATAAAATGTGTATGACCACGTAAATCGATGTGTTACAAAAACACTTTATAGCACTATATAACATTGTTCAAATGCATTTAATTTAGGAATGACTTACTTGTTGCAATAATGTGCTTCCAAGAAATTAACCATCCATAATGTCCTTGCATAGTCTTGATCATACATTTCCAAAGAATATGTATAAAATATACCAAACCAATATACTATGATTCTCTGTATGATATTTAAACCTATGCAAATACCAAGCACAACCCATGGTATGCCCTATCAGATATTGTTTAAGGCAATTAATTGGTTTTTTTTAAATGACAACTTTTTAGAGCCAGAGTCAATAAGCCTTTTAGAAGTGTAAAAGTTCCTAACCGTTACAAAGTCTAACGGTTTTAAGTGTTGCTAACTATATAAAACATTGATTACATTTGTTTATCGCTTTTGAACGGAATAAAACGGTTCTAAGAATCAAATATCATTGATGATAACAGTAGGGTTTCACAATAAAATGGGAATACGTCACGAGATTATATATTCGGGTTCGGTCAGATTTGGCTGACAGAGTGTTATAATTCCCTTCAATATATAATCGAGTGGCGTGTTCGCTTTATTTCATACCTTCCATAAAGAATGATCGATTTAAATACAATAATTTCGCTACTCAAAGCAGCTGGCCACGTTAGCTCAGTCGGTTAGAGCGTTGGACAAGCATGTTTTTTTCTTTTGCGTCATTCGCGCTTAACAACGTTTGTTTACATTTTTTGATCATTAATAACTCATTTATTTTTAACAAAAACATCTAAAATTTGAAACATGACAAGATTATTCTAAATTGTGTAA
>LQRL01136858.1:10116-74265 GCA_001703475.1 Hydroides elegans | reverse complement strand
ATTTTACTAATATCATAATAGAAATGTGATCATTGAGCTCGATTTGCAACACATGTAGTTGGCTAATTTCCTCGAATTTTAGAGATGCAACGGGTGCCCATGTTCGAAACCAAGTAAAGGTGTTATGAAAAAAAATGTTTCTGTCATCATACAGCTTTTAAATTACAACTGATGATATATTTGATAATAACGACAAGATTTATTGACAAAGTTTTTACTTTTGATTAATAAATAAGTGTTTTTGCGACATTTTTGTGTGGTTGTCAAGTGGTCAAAGCGGAACAGTAGACATTGTTTCAAACTTGATAATCAGTAAATTTTATTCACAAGCAATAGCAATCATTAATGTATGTTATAAAGTAATCATTATTTATTTGATATTTCATACAAAAATTGTAAAGGAAAAAAACAAGCCCAGACGAGGCTCGAACGCGGGATCTCTGGCACCGCAAGCTAACGCCTACACCATTGGGCCACGGTGTGCTCATGCAACTTGCATAATTTATTAACATAGTTATAACAATCGATTTATCGCTCTTTAAAATTGCGAATAGAGATTGGTGTCGCAGATGCTCAACATAACTGCTTACATCCAAATTATTTGATAAAATATGGTCAAAATTGTTTTTTTTTACTAACTAATCAAAACGTAAAGTTAACGCAATTTGAGGTAAAGTGGGCGATAAGTCGAAAACGAGGCTATAGTGAAGACGTTAGGAATTCTCACACTCTAGGTTTTTTCTTATATGTTCTTTATACAGGTATGTAATAAAGTGCTTTTTTATTAAAGTATATAAGTATTATAAGTGTTTTATCTATTATAGTGCTTATAACAGTACTTTTACCTGTAATTTAATGCGTTCAACTTACTTCATATATTATCATATTATCATTTGTTTTATGATGTTTACTGTCAAAGTTTGAAACGTCAAAACATGAACCAAATATAGGTCAAGAAACTATACACAAACTATGCTTTGATTTGGTTCTGTTGAAGTAAAAATATATTCCCATAAATTACAAAAGTTATATAAAACACATCATACAAACAAAATCGGGCGTATGTGTCACTGGTATGCTGTCAAATAAATTGAATCTTCTCATTGAGCTTTATGACTTTGAAATTGAATAAACTGTTTGTATATATTCATTTTTGAAATGCAGAGCATTTAGCATAAGTAAAGTAATTTAAACGTTTGGTAACTGAGTGTTCTTGTAATCTAAGCTATTCAATCTTTTAAAAATGTCAAGTGAATAGGATTTTATCTTGTTCAATCATCGCTAATTTTACATATTCCTAATGTTTTTAAACTGTTCAAATCATTCAATTGAATGATATTGTTTTTATTTATCTAGTAGTTGTCATTTTATTTTTCGAATTCTAAATTCAAAATTCAATTCAATGTTATTGATTGCAATTTATTTGGTAACTATAATTTGTTAAGAATTTCAATAAAACATGTTTCTAAATTAATTGCATATAAAGATGTTGATATCCGCATCAAACAGAGTTCGTAAGCATTATGTTCCAATGAAATGATTAAAAAGGAAACTATTTTAAAATATATGGGTCAACATTTAATTCAAACAGCTGACATCTGACAATCTATGATTATTTGATATTGATTGATTTTCAATTAAAATTGATTATAGTTTCCTAGTATCTGATTAGAAGAACATGTGTTATAATTAATATAATTTCAATTTGTGTTTGATTGCATCTAGGGCTAGTCATTAACGTCATATCATACCTTAGAACAGGATATACATTTTAATTGCTTGAACTATTTAGCATTCATGAATATTATTCAAAGGGTAACATACCTTGAAAATTCTATATAATAAGTTGTATTTATCTATTGAAATAAATAGCCACTGCTCCGATTAATATAGTTAGTCCTGATGAATTTCACTATAACCATGCCTATAATATAACATGATATAAGCTTCTTATCGTTCCATTAACGTTTTCCATGTGTTGCCTTATCAGCGGTGAAGATGACAAATTATGAATAATCACATTTTTAAAAAAGATGACAAAAAGATGACAAAAAGATGACAAAATATGACAAATTATGAATAATCAGATTTTTAAAAAAATCACATTTTTAAAAAAGTGTTTATATTTAAGACAAAGAAACGATTATATTGATATATTAATTATTTACTTATCTAACTTAAATGAACATCTGTTCTTTAGTAATTAGGTATGGCAATTAATGCGATTAGCATTCATATTCCCTTAACGGGTAACATCCCTTCAAATTACTGGCTCATCAGTGCTAACAAGTTTTATAATAGTATAAGGCACCGTTTGTGTGCGATGAATAGTTTTAAAAAACATAATTGTAAATGAAACGTTTTCGTTCACTTTCTTTCACTTGGGTCCATACTGTCTTTAAATGATGTCATTTAATTTGGTTTTTAGGCTACATAGGTGTACCAGTCATCATGTAAGTGTACCAATCAAGAAAAACAATTAGCTCAAAAAGTACAATGTTTGTCTCACAACGAATAAACAGTAATGTGGTCCACCATTTAGGTATGGTATTAACGATAAAAAATATATAATCTATGTTTATTTCCTTCGCCCACATTATAATGTGAATACAAATAGAGTTATATATCAAATGTTTTGAATGTTTTGATTTACAGGTTAAATTACTGCTATGAGCAACACATCTCATAGACATCGCACTTTTGTTGTGAAAACCTACTGTAAAGATCAATGTTATTTAAACATTTGAACAGTGTGATATTTGAATTTTGAGCAGTTTTATTGCGTGACAACATAATATTAACTTCCGTTCGAAAACGAAAAAAATAGAATCTATGTTTGATATCCTTTTCCCACAATGACAAAAAATTCATAAACGTCGCAGCGGACATTTATTTGTAAACTCTGATTAAAGAAATCAAATGTGTTCCGGCTTTATTCATATAAATCAAGTTATTAAAGTTTATTAAGAAACAATCATTTCAGAACAATGGAATGCTTAAAAGCACAAAACCAGATATGGGCATAGCATGGGTTGTGCTTGGCATTTGCATATTTTTGAATACCATATACGGTATCATGTTATATTCGTTTGGTATATTTTATATATATTTCATGGCAAAGTATGAGCAAGGTCATGCCAAAACATCATGGATAGGATCAGTTCTTGGAAGTACTGCGTTGTTAATGGGTGAGTGAATATTTTAACCATATATTTTAGCTATTTCTTTATTTAAAGATGGTGCTATAGTTATATCCCAAACATTGTATATCCTAAATACCCATATTTCATATTAATTCAAAAAAATGAACTAGTATACACAAGGGCAGTTTCATGGCTGATATTATTGAATTGTATTTATTATGTGTTATTTTTCATAACATCATTTATATTGTTTTCTAAATTTATTTTTATTTCAGGCCCTCTCATCAGTGTCTTAGTGAACCGATTTGGATGTCATATATCCACGGGAAGTGGTATGCTTATAGCTGCGTTGGGTTTTGTATGTTCCGCATACATTCCAAGCATGTGGGCATTGCTGTTTACATATGGTATCATGGTCGGTACGTGTTGCTTATCGTTATGACGATTTGCAGTCCGCATACCATCTAAAATCATTAGCGTATGAAATCATGCAAAATGATTTGTGCATATCTTAAACGTTCTTGATTATTCTAAAAATACTGTGAATGTTTTTTTTTGTTATCTTAATTTGTGTTTTGAGAATTTGATCATCTAATTATACGTTTTATTTCAAATATTAAAAAGTGATGAACATATGTTTTTAAAACAAGTCATGATATACAACACTTTGAGAATTGAATTTGTCAAATCATTTCAAAACTGAATAATAACAACGGGCATTTATATAAACACGATACATTCAAAATGCTAGATAGGCGCTTTAAACAATATTTGATAGCCGAAAACAGGAATTTTATCGTTAAATACTACTGATTGTAAAATGAATGGCTTTTGTGTGCATCATACATGAATAATGAGTACTAAGCATCCAATTTTATGATAAGCAATAAACAAAATAAATTGTGGACTGAAATAAAATCTAGATGACGCATTCGCATTTTATCAGTTGTAATGTAGTTATATCAAATAGTGTTTATATTCACTATAGCATTACATTTCTTACGTTTTAATATTTATTTGTGATATGCCTTCCATTGTTTGTTCTATCTATTTTAACACTGCTACCTATAGTGACTCTTTGCAAATGCATTATTTGAAGTAAAATGACGTGATTCCTAGTAACACGGCAACCACTTTATAATATTTGAAGATATTTTTGGATTTGAAACTTCTAATGAATTGACTAACATTGACTAACAACTGTTAGAGTCTCACAGTAGTTAGGTCTTCAAAGAGGAGCTAATATATCATCGCAAATAAATATTTCCTTCATCTATCAGGTTATGGTATGTGCTGTATTGTAGTAGGTACATCGGTGATCATCCCATATCACTTCAAGAAACATTTGTCTGTGGCTGCAAGTATAGCTTTGTGTGGAATCGATATTGGAGGATTTCTGTCCCCAATTATTCTTGAACGGTTACTAACTTCTTTCGACTTGAGTACTGTTTTCTTACTGCTATCATCTCTTATGGCTATGTTTTCCGTACTGACTAATATTTTCAAACCAGTCAAACTATCTGAAGAGACCATATCGATCAAAATGAATGGAAGTAAACCATCAAGGGATGAAAAAGACCATTCGATACTGAAAGAACGACCAATGTTGGATACAACTGTCTTAAAGTCACCACCTATACTAATTATATATGTTGCTTCGATGGTTCTACATTTTCTAGGTAATTTTTAATAACGATTATTTGAAATATAAAGATGGCAGTTACGAAATATGTGACAGCCTACATTTTGATACTGGTGCTCAAATCATTTCGAGACTACTTAATTTTAACTTTACTGACATTAAAAATGAATTAATTTTGAATGTCATTTAAAACGTGAGAAATTAAAATTTTCAATAGGGTTTGCATGATTGTCCAAATTTTGAATATTATATCATGACAAATATTGCCATGGTTAAAAGTGACGATATTACAATATGCTTTATAGGAATATATGTGCCCTATTTCTTCTTACCTGATTATGCGGTATCCAACGGTTTATCCAAAGCAAAAGGCGCCTTATTGTTAAGCATTGTTGGGCTATCTAGTGGTGTAGGCCGCGTTGGATCGGGATATATATCAAGCAATCCGTGGGCTGATCATATAAAGATCCACAACACGCTTATCATCATTGGTGGATTAGTTACAATTGGTATCCCGTTTATAAGCTCGTTTCATATTCTTATTGGATGTTCGATCATCTTTGGAATAGCGACGGGTAAGTTTAAGTTTGTTGCTTGTAAAGCTAACATAAACACCAGAAATGCTTAGTTGTCCTCAGTTCAAAATTGAAACATCAATAACTACATGTTTTTATTCATAACACTATTATATTAATTTATATCATATTTAAAGATGTATTTTGAAAATCAGACGAAAAGGGCTTAATAATAAATTATAAAATATGTGTGATATTGACATAATAAGACGGTTCATTAATTTCATAAGGCACTCGTGCAGTACTGTAATATATAGTATGTTTTTTGTGTTGCCTTAGGTACACACTTTGCACTTGCAACATTGATACTGATTGATTTTAGTGGCATAGACCGATTCGCGACCGCATATGGGTTTATGTCACTCTCAAGGGGCATTGGTGTTCTTTCAGGCACACCAGTAGCAGGTACAACAATTCATAATGTTACAAGTAATTTAGATTATGATTGACATCATTCATTATTAAATATATTGGTCATAAAGCTCAGAATATCTTCTTAAATGATTACTAATTCGCCACTTATCACGATACAAAGAGGACATACACATTAAACAGGTCCAGCGTTACATAATACATATATATAAAAACATTATATAATGTATTTTTATTAATCAAACAATATATTAACTTTAAAGCATGTGATAATCTTTTCTCAATCAGAAAATATGTGTTTGCTTAAAACCGCTCCTTTCCGCAAAATAAAAAATAACACTTTATGATCTCCCGTATGCAGTATTATAGCATAATCTCCACATGATGTACATCATACATTATAATATATTTTATTACATTATATTTAATTCCAGGATGGTTGATAAGCTACACGGTAGGTCACAGCATCATCTTCTGCATCGCAGGGGCATCCCTCATATTCGCTGGCCTGCTGTGTTGTCCTCTTCGCCTATGCTCATGTTGTATATTAACAGCTGATGAAAATGAAATCAATTAAGGATAAAAACATACGATCATAGTTATCTATCGACCCGTATTCAATTGATATCAGATATTGTTAATGTTTCATTATATAGTAATTCGAATTTATGTTAAAATTTACGTATCTGAATTGTTTTCATAATATGTTCATTTTTTAATGTTTACTTGATTTACTATCACTTTGCAGTTGAACTATTATTTATTAAGAGTTTAGAACGTTAAAATAAACACAAACATATGCTTTATATAAACTTGTATAACGATTTTGTAATCTTGAAATAAGCACAAAATATATGCATGTATCAAATTTCACACCGTACACCGCACTTAACCTTCGGATATATACTCTAGAATGTTTCAAGAGTCATTGATGCGTCATCTAAAATACCGTTCGCACTAAATAGGCAGATATGTGTTTTCAAAAAAAAGTTTATAAATACATAAATTGGTAATTCAGAAAAAAATATTAAAGTTATTAGGTCAACGCAAGAGATATTAGTTCTTTGCTAAAAACACTGCAACGTTTTATAACGCATAGTTGCTTATCACCTTAGATTGTAATCTAAAAGCAAATCGTTTGTTAACCATATATGTATGATCTTTTTATTTTCACTAATGATTGAATGAATGATACACATCTTTTTTTGTATCTATTTTTATACCGGCAAGCAATATCGTGATCATGGTGATCACTAACATCGTATTAATATCAGAATTGGAAGCCTTGTTATTTGACCTGCTTTTTAAAATCATGGATGCCAGGGCATTGTAAAATCAATATATGAAATTGCATATGAAAAAATACATAATAAAAAACTTACACAGCTCATAAAAACAAGATATTTGCTGCATATTAAAAAGCTAAAGCAATGTAACCGCAACGTTTTTGTACAATCAAAGTCCTGAGTATCATTAAAACGAACCTGATTATTATGGTAATGTTGAAATATTACGTCAACGTTAATATTTCGTTGAAGGTTAACCCTGACAAAACTAGAAAAGTGCACAAGAACAATAAAACATGTAAATAAACACGTTACTGCGAATATGTACGTCTGGTTCATACCGTTTTATTCCGTGCCGCACTTCTCTGGGAGATATATAAGAGGGGGCAGGTCCAAAAGTGCCACAGTCATGATAAGTTATGTAGCTGATAACACATGTAATCATCTTGCGTTCTGTTTATGCAACACCCATATGCATACGAGCCTATTGCTCTCAATAGTCAAAGATGTTGTTTGACACCGTTAGTACAAGGAAAATTATTGTTGGTTATTTTTTTAAATGACATTAAAGCTCAATTTTCTAGTTTCATAAGATAGAAACAGCTGTATAACATTGAACAAAATGGGATGTGATGTTGAACTTTCCGGTCTGAAAAACAGTGATATCGTGTTATACGATCGTGTTGAATCAGAAAAAATACTTTGCCTCTCAGGTTAAGAAGCAATAATAATGCATACAAAACAACATTATGACTTTAAATGTCCATTTCTCACAATATTTATTAACACTTAAATAAGTTAGATTTTAACATTCAATAAAAAAAGTGACAAAATAATATAGCAATATCAACTAAAACAACTTGATAATATAATGAGTGGAATTAAAATCAAATCACGTGTAACTCCTTTCGAATAGATACGTATAAGATTTAATGCTAGATTTAAAATATTCATCTTGCCAATAATTCGTCGACAGATAATTCTCACTCGAGAACTGATACAAAATACCAATAGATACGTATTATATGAAACAGAAATATGCCGAATTTCAATATCGGGAAGAAAAAGATTGTTTTTATGTTTTGTCCCTCTACATGCGACCAAGTCAAACATTTCCCTGCTCAGCCTGGTGAACAGGCCAAATATTGTCAAACGTTGTAAACGTCGCTCCTTCATAAGGTAATGTGGGATAGCCTATATTTTTAAATGAGAAAAAAAAACATGATTGTTTTTTTTCTATTTAGTTGTTAGTGTGTATATTCATTTTGTTATTATTCATTTATTCAAATGGCTTTATAGCCACAATACAGCTATAGCAGGATTTGTTCACGGCTAGCCGTCAAAGGAAATTAGGAGAACACCAGCTTAAACTGAATATGATTATTTCCTAGAGTCTGTTTCGGTAAGGTTTTAGTTACAAATATCGAAAACTTATCCTTTTTGTGTGACCGTTGCATTTTTAATCGACAGTTTATGGTAAACTCTAGTTTCATTTACTTCATAACTGCATGCTTATTTCTGGCAGAATACATCAGTTGATCATTTAAAAACAACATTACATGTATTCATAATATTTATTCAATAGCAATGAAAGGCACAGACAATATCAACAGATCATAATTATAAGACTGGTTTTATTGTGCATGCTTTGTTTTTAGATGAGAGGGGTGATTTTTCCCATAAAATATATGAATGGAATGAAATTAGTGAAGTTGTGCGCTAAGAAAATATATACTTTTTCAATCACGTGAGATATGTACGATGTGTACGAACATATTTCAATTTATCGAATCTTTATCATTCACTCTTATCTTAGAGTATTGTAGCCCCTAAGGAAAAAAACTTGTTTTGCCCTTTTGAAAATATACTGTGACCGTAATTTCTTACTATAAACATATGGTGCACCGTTAGGTGGTCAATTTTTTTATTAAGGTAATATATTATTTTCGAGTTTATTTTTATTATCATTAAGTGATTGGTACGAACTGTTGCTTTAAAGAAACGGATTTACCTCATGTTTCCTGATATTTAAGGTGGTCTGTGCATTTTGTGATTGTGAATGTTTTCAAATAATCATTCATAGAACAACACATGCATGCTATTCCATTTCTAAATAAACTACATTTAAATTTTCTATATACACTGTTTTATATCTAGTAGCTAGTTTTTTTCATTGTGTGCACATGTAGGCATGTAATAGTATTTATTCCTAAAGTGGAGTGACATACGGGGTGACGTATTTATTAAAACGGACGTCACCCATGCCCTTTTAATGCTGATTTTAAGCAAGTCCCAATCCCATGTTTAAAAACGTGCATAAAACGTACATACTTCAAACCATAAAGTAATATGCGTTGGAACTGGTAATAAAGAATATAATCCAAATCAAAGGAATAACAACTTTATTCCTTATTTCTATACATTATTTATTATACATGTCATCTAGATCACTTTTTAGACATATTTAGCACATTTACTCAAACATGTGTTTATTTACAAGTTCCGTGTTCTTATGCATTTGCGTGCTTACGTCCACAGTATTTCTACGCAAAACATTGCGTCACAATTGGGCTCGTATTTATGACGCATACGTTTTTAATAAATCATTTTTATATGTGCGACAATTGTGTTTACATGAATTTTGAAATAATATAAGGCAGTTTCGTAGGGTGTTTGTGAATAATATAATTTTCATAATGAATATTATTTTATTTCAAATGCAAAATAACGGACATAATAAAGATAAAAACATTCAAATATATTTAATTTATTAGTAATAATCGTTTTATTAATACTGATAGGTCCCAAGCAAATAACCAAAACAATTCTATAGTTGGCCCTTTCGGGGATTTTATTTTTATACGTTATTTCAATGATTTTGACATTCAGATGCAAGTATCTAGGAATAAAAACAATACTACAATTCGTGACAAGTGAAATCTGTCAATTCTCCTCGGGAAAGCAAAAAATAGTTTCACTCGTGCTTCGCTCTTGTGAAACTATTTTTTGCTTTCCCTCGGAGAATTGACAGATTTCACTCGCCACTCATGAGGTATTGTCATTATACACATATATTAAAAAGCATGAATAATAAGGGTGATATTGTACTTCATGCAATATTTGGGTTACAGTTGTGATATGACCTGTACTATTCTAAACAAATAGAACTGATTTGTAACACTTTTCTGGCACAAATACATATATATTGTGACAAACAAGTCATTTCGATGTGTTTGACATTCATTAATTGCTTCAAAACTCATGGTATGAAAGAGTTTGGCCTATTACAGTACCACCTCGAGTCAGACCAAATGAGTGTTTATACTCAACGTTAACATCAATCAGGATGATCATCGCATTATCGATATTCGCTTCAATATACAAGCGGTGCATTTTGGCCCCTGGGCTATATTCTATATTTGCTACTCTTTGATGAAGATAGGCTGCGTCCGAATAATCATGTGCGAGCGAAATTGCTCGTCAATCTACTGCGAAATAGCAATACATAGTCCATACGATCGTATTTGCATTCTTCCCTCAAAACTCTTTTTTATATGCCATATCGAATAGTTAGGGTTGATATTCTATCAACAACATCGCATATTGAAAACCACCAATTTTCACCGTCAAATAGCCAAGTGAACTCCATGAAAGATTACAGGACTTTCAAGATTACAAGTCACAGTTGTAGAGTTAAAATATGATGATGTGAGAGCATATCATACATGAATCTGTATAACAAAATTCGTAATAGAAAAATAGATGTTTTGAACGTTTGCAGCTGTTAAGTTGAATATTTTGTTATGCAACAGTTTGAATCTTCTCTTGAGTTATCACTTTGCGTCAGTAGGCATCATGAAATATGTTTCCATAAAATATTTCTTTATATTTGTTTTTCAGATTAGTACATATGTGTATATGTTCTTTCAAAGCTTTAATAATGAGATACCATATATTTGGATGATACCTGCATAATTTAAACAATTATTTCTAACAATAAGTTATCCAAACTTATTAAAATAAGCAACTTAAAATATTTGAAACGAAAATTGCATTCCCTTAATGTAATTGAATTACTATGAAAACCGTTTCCTAAAAACTGATATCATGAACTGATATGTTTAATAGATATATAATGATAAATGATTATTTATATAGCGCCTGTTTTATCCAGCAATTTCTCTAAGCGCTTGACAATATAATTGACTAGAAACTTTAAAACCTAACATAACATGATAATAGATGAATACAACTAAGACATAGGACATAAATAAAACTTCAAGAGCAATTTAACTTTGACTAGAGTTATGATTGCAACTGATCACGTTACAATGTATACGCCTTTTTAAACATATATGTTTTTAAACCACTTTTGAATTGTTCAACACTGTTTACACTTTTGACAGCATCGGAGTTAGAGTTCCATATTTTCGGTCCTCCGATAGCAAATGATCGGTCCCCGGCAGTCCGGAGGTTCGAGTATGGTACCTTTGACAAAATGTTGAGTTGGAACGAAGTGTTTGCTTTTGGTAATACTCGATCAGCTAATCTCTAAGTCATTTTGGTTTTAAGCACCTTTAAGGTAATCATGGCTATTTTGAACACAATGTGCGATTTGATTGGGAGCCAATGAAGTGTTTATAGACCCTTGGTGATGTGGTCGTATTTTCGAATTGTGAGCACAACTTGCGCGACAGCGTTTTTTACCCGATGAAAGCGGTCGAGGTGTTCGTTAAAAATACCAAAAAGCAAACTGCAAATTGTATCCCCAATGTCCCGTACCAAACTCTGGGGCATCTCTAGAGCTTGCTTGCTCGATGCTCCAAATATTTTTCTTATTTATTTTGTGACTGGATTAGACGCAAAAAAAATTATTCTTAGATTCTTGTCTCGTTGTTAGGGCTCAGGTATGCTAGTAATCATATTCAATCAAAATAAATGACCTACATAGCCACTTGTCATGGATCGCTACTGATCAAGGGTCGCATTCTTTGAGACTGGTTTTTATATTGGTGCTGCACAATCGTATCGGCCTTTTTCGCCTATGCTTGCCATTTTATTCAAACCACTTGGATAAAGCCTGTTCGTGGTATCGATAGCAATTACCAAACTAGATTAAGATATTTTACCGCAATTCTAGCTTTGAAATTTTCCGAAATAATTTCTCATAGATGACATGATATTATCAATGAATTCAAGTGCTGCTCTCAGCAATGATCTTAGGTATACCTTTGAAACCATCGATTATTTTTACAAATTTATCAGTGTGTGACCAATCTGAACTTCAATTTAGGAGCACCCATTCAACCGTTGAGCGAAACAACTGTAGCTTGCCCTTTCTTGACATCTCTCTTCTTACGATTCCGCGCATATTACTTAAGTGTTGCTCATCATAGACTTAGCTTCATTACAATATCTACTCTTGGGATACCTATAAGAAAATCAAGATAGGTAAACTCAATTTTGTTCTTGGAAAATGAAACCATCTTTGGTTTTATGAAGATTTTTGGATTGGCCAGCTGAATATCATCAATTTGGTTTTACTTGAGTTTGCAATGAAGCAGATTGCCGTTGTTATAGATTCAACTTTATCGTGTAATATTTGCGCTTGTTGGGCTTGTCCACTTTTCAACGCGAAATCACATGCAAAATATAGGCCAGTAATGCTTACGGATCAAATCATTTTGCTATGTTGAAGCAATATATGAAATCCTTCTCCTAACATTTATAATACATAACTGTATTGAACGTCTCTGTGAATATTGTTGAGAGTGTTGACCATTATATTAAGGTGTTTGCTTTGTTATGATGTTTGCTTGTACAGAAAAAACATTGAGAAAGATTATTGAGGATTTTCTACTTTGCAACCATTAATCGTGTAGCCCTAGGAAGATAACTAGTTTACTATATAAAATGAACATTATTTTACTGTTATAAAATATGTTTTTACACTATACAGTGCATTAATACCTGTTATTAATTATTATAGCCAAAGCAGCAAGATTGATAAAGAAATGAGACGCTCATATGTAAAAAAGAAGAATTAAGACATTATCACAAATTGCATTTAGCAATATCGCTATACCTGGCCATACACAAAGAGGCGTTCTCCTCAAGCATTTATCAATAAAATAGCTATTAACTATCAATAAGATAATGATAAAGCTTAAACATTTAAATATAGAAGCCTATGGATATTGATATACAAGAAAATAGCGATACATCTATGCATATATAGTTATGTACTCATGTATTGATCTAAAATGAAATAGATATACATCTATGCATAAACAGTTCTTCAATACCAGATTTGAATAATAAAATGATTTACTTATAAATAGACTTATTTAAAGCATAAAGTATTCATTTAGTTTATGTCTAAACTTTAACAGATCTTTCTCGAGCCCGCTGTAGACAGCCAATAACGTTGAATCTTGTTTATTTTGAAGGTAAACTTTATGACCTTGATCTGTCACATTATATTTTATTTAAGTCCAACGATTGACTGGATCTTTGATCTGATTATTCTTCATCTTCGAAATAAAACATCCTTTACTATATCTATAAATGATATTGACACTTATATGAAATGTTTTACTCTAGTACTCTAGTACCCAAATAGTATATTCCATCCTAAATTCTAAGAATCTAATCCCCCCCCCCTTCTATTACTCAAATGCAGTTTGAGCAACGTGATTGACCAATGCAAGCTTATTGCATTCTTAATGCATATCTTGATATGTGAGCGGCTTACATTAGGGAACTTAATCCATCCAAACTCACAATTCCGCACTCCCCATTCATAACCCTCTTTTACTGCTGATTAATCAAATTGTAACTATGAGCATGATGCTAGTCCCTGAAATAAATATGAGAGGCCTAGAGGGTTTTAAAAGTAATTTAAACCAATATCTTATATTTCATAATTTATAAAGAATACAATGACTCATAAAATCGATCTTACGGCTTGATTCAATGTATAGACAGCCAAACGGCCATTTTGCTTTTTATTTACTACTAAAATTGGCTAATTACAATATGCATTGTTAATATTTGATTTGGATGTTCTATTTAAGCACATTAATCATGTCAAATGTAATGCTTACTGGATATTTGGACGAGGCGAGTTTTTTTTTAATTGAGAATGATTTGACCACATCGTTATAATATACACATGATTAATCCGATGTTTACCTTAAGCTCACGGAAAACACCGACAATAACCTCTCATGACGATATAACTACAATAAATACAAATAGTAATTTCTTAAGACGGATAGGGTAAATGAGCTAAACGTTTCGCTTGGATTTGTGAGTCGAACGTTTTGATCTTATATTAACTAAACACTTTATGCCACTTTAAATTTCACTTTCTCAACAGTGGTGTTCAATTTTAGGTAGAAGAACAATTGCAATTCAAAATATTATAGTGAATTATAGTGAATTATCATTAAAAAAATGTTATAACAATAAGTTTTATCCTTAAATGCAAACACAAAGGTAAAAAGCTCAAGTAAAATCTTCTTAATATTATTACATCTCATAAACTCTCATAAACAAATATATGTGCAGTCTAAACCACTTCCAATTTGACAACCGAAACTAATTAACGAAAAAATAAACAAAAACAAATAAACGACTGTATAAACGATTGCTTACGAATAAGCAAATACTTACAAATAAGCAAAAGTATACAACTAAACAAAAGTTTACGAATAAACGAATGTTTACATATAAATGGTATGAAAGATATACATGGGAAAGTATGTGATCATTTAATTATATTTCAAAATGCCTCGACTGTCATTGGAATTGCGGAAAGCATACCTAAACTATTTCGTATCCAGTTTTAATCGTAAATAAGTAATAAATCAATGAATAAACTAATGTATACGAATAAGCGAATGCCTACAAATAAACGACTGCTTACGAATAAACGAATTCTTACGAATAAACGAAAGTATATGATTAAATGAGAAACGAATAAACAAATGCGAATAAACGAATGCGAAAAATGGTGCTTACGATAGCCAAATTTAAAGTGATTTTAACTGTATTTTTAATTTAAAAAAATCATTTTTATAAATTGTCAAACAATGTGTTATTTATATACGTTTACATTTAAATAATAAATTAAAGTCATTATTACTAAAATACATTTAAATGCACATTAACATGAGAACGTTTATAAACGAAAGTCACCCCTTGTCGCCAACATGTGTGGCTACAGTGAAAACATGTGCTCGTGAACATTTTCCGATTTTAAAAGATAAACCCTATTTGCATCAAAGTCATATTTTTGCCATACGCAACTACGTCCAATGGCATAAAAACTACACTTTTTGTCAAATATAACATCTCCCCCATAATGAATCATGATTAACAAATATTACTCATTTCAATTTCTGCATGAAGGCACAAACGGAATGTTAAATGCAGATGTAAAGATTGAAATAGTCCACTCATTGATCCAGAGCAAAATGATCGACTCATTGAAGCAAAATGTTTGACTCACTAAGCCCCCGATAGTAATCCCCACTTAGATGGTTTTTAGTGATAGAACGACTAAACCATCAGTATCAATTGCAATGAATACTCATTTACACAATTGCTATGAGAGCAAAACGTTCTACTCACACAAATCCCAGCGAAACCTTGAAATCTCTTACTCAAATGAAAACCCCGTTTGTTTATATCAAGTATTTCATTTTTTGAAGGCCAAAAACCACAGTAAGTATACTAGCCGTGAAAATTATCAGGGCAATTACACTTACCCTAACGCAATACTTGCCCTTAAACCAATAGATACCCTGTAACATATATACATTTGCCATATTCAATAGTTGATATGGACTTATATATATTTAATCTTAATTATGAATCAGTGCTAGGTTCAATTACAGTGAATGTATGAATATCTAATTAGTGTCTATGATATCTAACACAAAGCCCTAGAAACAATCGAAGACCCTTTTACAAACAATGACTTAAACACTGCACCATATATAATATTTCATTGCACTAATCATTGCATCATTGTTTTATTTTTGTTTTTAGATTATGACTTCATATGTAGGTAAAAATCCTTTGTACTTACTTTATCAATAAGATCATGTGATAAATAATACAATGAATTGATGGCTATCGATATTATAGGTTATCAATAAAACCCACTATTACCATATATTAGTTTATAAGTGCTATGAATATTCATAGAACATGTCTCAAGTGTAAAGATGCGGAAAAAGTATGTCTTAACTAATATATAAAATTTCCATTACACAATTGCACTTTCGATTTGCAATTATTATAATATGTCGACTAGAATTGTTCATAACTACTTCTTAGTCAATATGAGATTCGCATTATAAAATGAATAAGATACCTTTTAAATGATATTGACCTTTTGTGTAAAATAAAGATGTATTATATTTTGAACAGATTTTTATCGTCCAAGAATAGGCTGGAAGAATAGGCTTCACTTATAGATTATGCGGACGCCGACTTATTTGAACTCATGAACCGGTTTTCTGATTATTCTTATTGAAACAATAGTACTTGTTATTTAGGGCGTTCAATGCATGTCAAAACCTCTGCTTGACTCACATATGTCATACTTTATAATGAAAATCAACAACAAAATATTGATGTGAAATTTCTCAGCTTCGATTATATTTTTCTGTTTAATCTGCTATTAAAAGGGACCTAAAATATTATTTTTGCTAAACGTGACTATTTGTTGTATATGTGATGTATTGCTGTAATCACATTGGTTGAAAACATTGATGTTTTATTGGTGTTTTCAATACATTTAAGCGTAATTCAAGATACAAGGGTTGTAGCATCCTCATACATGCAAGGTAGATACACGTGATGCACTCAACCTGAATCTAAATCACATATTTTATAAACTATAAACACGACAAGTATTTGAACATGACATCAACTTTGTGTAAAACAATCGGTTCATCAAGCACAATATAAGATCACTTTCATATGTTATACAGTGTGAAAATGCACACCTATCTCAGTTATTTTTATGATAATATATTTTGAGCTTCGCAACTTATACTTTACTGAAGAATCCTTAACGAATAAATTACAACTAAAACCAATCTATAGTAGACTAAAACAATGGATGAAATAGATCTACTTTTACATATACACAATTAGATTGAACTCGATAAAACAAGCAGTCACATGATTGCTTCATCAGAAACTACTCCAACAATAGGATATTTTTGTCACTTAATTTTTATGCGCATATTAAATTGTGTCACGGTAGTTGGCAATGCACAAATGAATAATTTCTATATTATTTCACTATCATTTCTGATAAAATCAAGAATATTATTTTGACGATTTTGTTTAAGAACATATTAAAATCAATTGATTTTCAAACCATCGTTAATCACATTACTGTTTCTAGACATTTTTTCATATTGCCAAAAGTGGTTCTTAACGCATTTACTTATTATCATTTGTACCGAGACATGTTAAACAATATTTATCTAGAAAAACAAATATAAAGTATAAGCTAAATAAATAGGGTAAATATTTATTATCAAACTGGTCTAGTTTATAAATGTTGCTTCACATAAAATCTTCCATCATACCATGAAATAAGTATGTATTATGTAAAAATATAAGATTAAGTAGTTATTCATCATATGTCATCTTAAACCTTTTAAATAGAGTATTGTGCATAGGTAGGAAATATAACTTCAATCATGCTTAACCTGTTTATTCAGTCCAAGTAGATACCGCTTCAATCAGGCATTTTCCAGTTTTATACAGTTTAAGAAAACGGATAAACTCACAGGAAAGAAATCATGTGAAATGTGTCATGAGTTGCAAAAAAAAAAATAAGTAAGATTGATATACTCTTTTAAAAATAATAGGAATAATATATGCAAAGTACATGCAAAAGGAAATGTTATTAACCTTTATGGCTGTGATTATATCCACATATTGACCAGGTTTTGATCTGGGGATGGTTGCACAATTCAGTTTGCTGTTTGATTTTACTAGTCTTTTTAATAATGGAAATTTACTATGCAGAAGTGCATATTCCTGATGAAAGAAAATGCATGCACAAAAATAAAACATCAACCATTTACTGGGCCTTGATATCCATTAAGCATTGAAGTCATATAATTAATTTATAACGTGTTCGAGATTCTTGCAATAGCGACTTATTTTAAAATTTTCGCTTTAAAAATATGATTTTTGGACTCGATTTTGATTGGAAATTGCCCTGAATCTCAGTTAAAAGTCAATGGCTTGTATATTAGTTGGTATATGAAAAACCATAAGTTAGAACTATGCATAAAAAGGTCATTAACGTATTTCTAAAAAAAACATGATAATTTTGTGATTTCTTTATTAAAGTTGCATTATGCTTATAGATTAGCTTTTAAATGGTCTACCTGGATTTATCTTGATCCCCCTTTCAGTTGATGTTTTTTTTTTATTTTATGGAAATACACTATTTTTTTGCGGCACTTATAGAGTTAATTTGATACTGCATTAGAACGGTTTGTTCGTCGGTTTGTCAGTTTATTGAAACATTGTTTTTTTTTTCACTTTCAATAATAATGGGTGTGTCTTGAAAAATTAAAAGTGAAGTTGTCCACGAGAGATCAAATGTCACTAATCATCTAGTTTGACACTAGTTCAATGCAGATATACACATATATGTTTCACTACATCTCCAACTACACCTATATGGGTGTGAAGATTTTGTGTGAAAAGTTTTTTTTTGCGTTTTTATTGCATAAAGAATGTATATGCGTGTCTTTAATATTATATTGCAAAACATTTTTCATGAATAAACTACTTTAAAAATAGGTTTATACTGAAATGGGGTTATCATTAAATAAGCTACTAATAAAAACATATTGAGTAAATGCAGCATCTTGACAGTGTTTGCATCTCTGACCGAGTTTTCAGAGAGGCAGTCATCTTCTTGCCAAATCAGTTTAAATGCATGGGTATTTTTGTTCATATAAGAGTCTTCAAATGAAAAGAAATAGGTCGATAGTCTTGCATAATACACAGTAGTGTAGTGTTATCTTATGAGGACATAAAACAATAAACCATGTTTTTTTCTAATTTGTCACATGGTTTGAAACATGTGATTCAAAGCGGCAATCAAAACACTCAAGCCGTCCTATCTAATCACGTAGGTCAGCATCCAGTTGACCGTGACTCAAAAAGGTCATTATGACAATGTGAAAAATACACACCCCAGCGACATTGTTAAACGACGTCATTAGAAAATGTGTCGTGATGTGACATATTTACTCCTCTTGAGTAACGCAATGGTAATTAGGTAATCCTTATGAATTGAAAACTTGACGTTTCCCTTGTCATTTTAATATGCCGTTGTAAGGACGTTGTTTGCGTTGGCAAGAACAATATCTTACGTCTTAATGGCAGCTTCAATAACGCTCTTCCTGAAAACTACTTTTTTATTTCGAGCATTGGGCGTTAGATTATGAATTTAATATGATATTTTTGATGAATTAATATCACATTCTTTTTATATGTATATCTTTGATGAATGTGTATAAAATTGTTATGATATTTCAATAAAATGTGTGAGCAACGTTTTTATAAGAAGCATAATTCGCTATACCTCAACTAATTGACCATTTTAGACCATTGTGCCTTTGGTCATGGTAAATGGACTCATCAGATGACATTATTAAAACGTCAGGAAGATGAAATTGTCAAGACATGTTTTTGTCGATTGAAATGCTTTTTTGGTTATTATTTAAAACTAGTTGTGCTACAGAAGAATAGAGATACATGCGCCTGGTACAATGACTATATATATAGCTAAGCTGTCCAATTGAAATGTCATCTTAGGAGGATTTTATTTTGTTATGTATAGACATAATAGATATTGAACTTATCCAAATTTGTTATTGCGGTGTAGACAAAAAACTCTATACAGACAGCCACCGCAAAACACTCGAATTGTAGGTTAAAGAAGTATAAGTAAGTAACTATGTCACGTATGACACAAAATAAGGTTACTGATAAAGTTTTTGGCATCAGTATTATACCTATGATTTTAGCTGTTACAAATAATAAACTATATTGAATATCAAAAGCAAACATTATTCAGTTAACATTATATTTCTAATATTAGCTAGTAGTAACAAGTACACCCGATAGTCACTGTTTTCCTAAATGATTAGTAAATGATTATTTCTTAACATTTGAGATGCATATATTTTATTTCATAGTATCTGCATAGTAAAATCACACTTTTAAAAAAGGAATTCACTTCACAAGCTGAATGCAATATTTTTAGAATGCTTCGATTCCCCTTGCTCTTGATTAATTTAATAACTTATTTTGGTTATCAAATTTAGGTCTTTATATATCTAGTTCACTTACTATTACATTTGAAATCAACAACCTTTACTAAATACTAAAATGCAATATGAAATGAAATTTAAAATTTGTTTCTTTAGTTAAATACTAAAGTAATGCAAATGATTATGATGAACCAGGCAAGTAGTCTTGTTTTTTTGCGAAAAAAAAACATTTAGAATGTGAGATTGTGGAGTGAGTTCCTCACTATTTTAGCCCAAACTAAGGAGCTTGCAATGAAAATAAAATTAGCATATGAACATAATGAATTACATGGATTCGTTGACATGTATAGTTTATGTTATAATCATACATAAAAGTAGTTCAGAATTTACTTGCTTTTCCAGCATTTCGATTCATTAATAAACAAACGAGTTTTTAATCCATACTCATTAGGTGCAATCTATGTCACTAGATCTACTTCAAAAGACTTGCGTTTGCTATATAAAGCACGCGCAAATATTGCGAAAGTCTTATTATTTAAACTTCGTGTATCAACACAGTTAAGGTAGGTCACACGACACTTCAGATTTAAAAAGTTTAAGTATAATTTTTACTATTTTATTTTTTAGGTTTAGATTTTAATGTCAACCTACTTACAAATTAAATTTATCAATATATAAAAAACAACTACACACAATAACGTCATGATTTATTATACATGTTTGAAAATTGAAAATTATTTTGTTCCACTAAAATGGTAAACCTGTTCTAGCATTTATGTTTTTCTCTCTTATAGAATATAGGATAGATTGGCCAGTTTAGATCTAAACCAATATGTTTAACAGCAACAGGGCATCAATCCATCTACATGTTTAAAGTTTGATTTTTGTCATGACAACCTTATAGACAAATTTCAATTTTCATACGTGTATAAATAAGACAGGCTCACTGCCAAATTTATAAATATATCATTAGTAAATTGTTCTCAATGTCTTGATTGCATTATTTGTGTCGTGATTAAATTTTCTAGCGCATAGTTAATCCCTTCATGAATTTATTGATAATTTAAGAATAACTATATAGTCCTAACGATAAAACTTATCTGTTGTTTCTTTTATATGAGACAGAAAAGCTCTTGAAGAAGTATGAGCTGAGCAAGGCTCATTAGTATTTATTGATTTAACATTAATCCTCTTAATATTGAGCAGAATAGAACACGTTAATCGAAATTTAACCATTAAGTTTTATCAGCAAAATAGTTACCTATGATAAATATTCAATAATATCAGTCCCTAAAAGCATTTATCATTTTATGATGGTTTATATCTATATATGACCTAAATTATTACGACAAAAAGTAATATTCTCAATATAACAATGAATGAATCATTTCAAATATCACAGTGTACCATTTTCATGTGAAAATAGTTTTGAGAATCTTCAATTAAGTCTGTAGAAGAATTATGATTCAAATGACATTATTGTGATAATTTTAAGCTATAGATGATAATTATAAAACATTTACATAAAGTGTATGAGAGTAAAACAAATTTCGGCATAAATATTGGACAAATATCAACTATGAACATGTTTAAGCGATTTATTTTTGAAAAGGGGTGAAGCTAGAGCAAATACATGGATAAAATTAAACATACGATTTTATCATGATACGACACATCTATGAAGACGCATTAATGAATATCCATTTTTTTAATTTTAGATATGATCGACTCAAAATATGCAAACTCAAAGTTGTTCTCATGACAAATATTAAAAAATCTAAAGCTCCATCCACATCGTTGTTTTCATGATATCATTTCAGATAATGGATTTTGATAAATGGGCCAGAAAAAATAAGATTCCTAAGGTCGTTGTAGACCAGCTCATAGAGGAAGACCTTAATGACTTGGAAAGCCTAAAAGAATGCGACCAAAGCATTTTGAAGATGCTTCAACTGACTGCCGATCAATTCGGTGTATTAATCAAAGCTTTAAAAAGGCTTAATCAAGATGATGGAAATGGTATCGATGAAGGTAAGTTGGAAAGGGTTTTAATGTGCATCATTGATATAACTATGATATAATAAAGCAGTATTTTAGGTTTTAGTTGATTTTTAATTGACGCTTCCTTAAACAGTTGTAAGTATAAATAATTTTTCATCACATTACTTTAAACGATTTCGAATGTTATATCACATATTTCGATAGAACCATCCTTTGATGAGTGGGCAACGGCTAATAAGCTGAAACCTGAAACAGTGGCAAAATTAGAAGATCAGGATTTGAATGATATCGATACTTTGCGTCACGTTTCGGATGACGATCTTCAAGCACTGAAGCTTAAAGCTGGTCAATTGATTATGCTTAGGAAAGCTGTAAATGAATTGAAGACTACTCCAGCAAAAGGTATTTTAGGGAATAACAACAGTTTTGGTGTATAAATAACCATTATCAACCAATTTCAATAATACATAAAAAGAAGGAAAATAAAATAAGACATTAAAAGATGAATAACAATGTATGCCGAAATACATACACTATTTTTAATTAATTTACAGATGACGATGAGGCAACAGGGGTCTCAACATCGGCTCGAGCTCAGAAAACGACTAGGATTACAACAAATAAAGGTGAAATAAAAGTGAAATATGTAGGCACGCAAACATACAAAAAAATATATTCTATGATCAGATATTGACTGATTGTTTTTTTCGCTTCCCTAAGGTCATTATTTGAAAACAAAACTCAAATGCATAATTTCTTATGATAAAAACGCGTTATGCAATTTCTGCATAACAACTAGAACATCTAAAGCGATAATTTTGTTTGCTCGAATTTCGCTGAACTAGATTTATAAATGCGTTTGAATCGGAAGGAAGTAATCATATTAAATATATTGTAATATATTAACCTATAAAATTGACCGTATATATTTTCTTATTAATATCGTTTTAATAAACCCTTTTTTCATAATAGACGACCCTATGATATCGTATCTTGTAAAGAAAAAGATTAAAGAGGAAACAATAGATGCTATTTGCAACCATGGATTTGATTCAATCGATTCACTCAAACTGATGACTGATAGTGACATTACAGCACTGAATATAGTGAAAGGACAGGAAAGACTTCTAAAGGCGGCCGTTGATGGTAATTGTTTTAATATGCTTGTTCATCAATATTTATTCTTTGAATGTGAAAAAGATATAAGCTAATATTGAATCACGCTCATGAATGATCAAGTGTAGTCTAATTTACACCATTGTTTATTCATAAAGTCAGTTCTGTTTTATAGTATACCCTTATTTCTTATAAGAGAAACAAAAGATTGACATTTGCCACACCTATTTCATTGAAACTGAAACCATTATCTTTTTATTAAGACAATAAAGGTTTGATAAAACGAGGAACCATGTCTTAATATTTTAGAACTCTGTCATTCAACACGCAATGGCGGAAATGTGAATGAGCAACCCGTACCTGCCGAAGGTGATTTGTTTGTTGAATTTGATATGTATTCTGAGCTTTCATCTTAATTATCTTATTTGTTTATTCACCACAACCGAGGTATTAAATCGAACTTTTGTTAACTCTTATATGAAATTAATGATTTTTTTAATCATTCATTTCTTAGATCCTATGACGGTTTATCTTAATTCCAAAAAGATAAAAGATGAAACCAAAGATGCTTTAACCAGACATGGTTTTGATACTTTGGAATCATTGGAGTTTATGACAGAGACAGATATTGGGACTCTCAGTGTGGTAACAGGTCAGGCACGCATGCTTAAGGCAGCCATAAATGAACTTCAGCGTACAAAGTTAGAGTCAGAGCCTAGTGAAGGTAACTCTAAACTCTTGAACTCATTTTGTCAAATATGCCTCTGCTTTTAATAGATTCGAATTTCAATCAATTTGAGAATTCATATTGTTAACGTCCTTTTTAATTTAAATCTTTTGGTTGCAAATTAACTGAATGAGTTTAATAGTTGAATTAAATTTGTACTATGTAAATCATTTCATAACAAAGATGACATATTAATGATTAAAATAACTTGTTCAAAGCGCCGCGAAATTCAAACGGTTCGGTGAAACACGATGATCAACAGTCCAAACCTCCGGAAGGTGATTTTGCTTATCTTTTATTCAACGTTGCATAATATATATGATACATATATGTAAAAATGATTATAACATCCATGCTGCCCTTTTATATGCCTTATCTGTATCGTTAATTTCATAATCATTATGAACAATGACTATATAAAGCTTACGTTCAGTGACACTCCAATAGCCATTTGTTTACCACAGATGTGTCTGAGTATATTTTGTTTCTCAGGATGGCATTGAATAAAATGTGCCACCGCGTATCTGTTCTAAGTGGTCGATTTAACCGATAACAATCAATCAAATGCATCTGTTCACAAAAGATACACTCAACCCGTCGTTTTGTGTAGAGACACCCTTTGGGCATTCATTTGTCTATATATCAAATATGACGTTTAAATGATGTTATAAAAAATATCCTTGTTAATTATTTGACATAATTCGTCACATTTATACGCCCACAGTATAACGCCTTCTAAGAACGATTAATCAATACCGTTTAAATGACGTTGTACGTAAGGACGCTGTGGTCTGAAGGCTATGACTTTTGATGTAATATATAGAAAGCAAACCGACATCCTAACGAGTCCGACTGGGTCTTTAGCATTCGAAGAGGGTCTTAATAAATATAAAACGTTTTACATAATTATAATTTACTAATTTAATAATTTATATGTAAAATATGTTTCATTCAATTTAAACGTGAAGTGAACTTAATTCAAAACAATTTTTTTCTGATGCTATCTTTCGTTATTTGTAAAATAGTATAAATCTATCCTTTATTATAACATAAAGTTTTTTAATTAACTTGGTCTTTACATATTGATCATGCGGTATTGCCTTATATACGCGTTTTGATGTTTATTCTTGTGTATAGACGTTCATAACGCATACGATATATCAACATACTCCATATATACAGTATTATGCTCCACAGCATTTGGATGCCTATTAATTTCTTTACATATATCTGTGCATTTTTTTCTAGATCCTATGACGGTTTATCTGCGTTCAAAACAAATAAAAGAAGAGACAAAATATGCTTTGATCGAACATGGGTTTGAAACTTTGGAATCGTTGAAGCTAATGACAGAGTCAGATATTGCCTCGCTTGGGGTTGTTGCTGGCCAGGCGCGTCTTCTGAAAGCAGCAATAAGCGAGCTACAAGAGCCAAAACAAGAGACAAAATCTGGTTAGTGTCGCGTTTCTCGCAATCAAGTGAATGTATATATAGAGAGGAATTAATTAGTCAACACAATTAAAATATCAAGTATATGTCTAATGAAAGTAGCAGCATTGCTATATTATATTCCATTGTAAATTCATGTATATAACAATATATGTTCACAGTCGCTGATAAAAACCATTTTTGTTCTATAGCTGACGATAATCAAACTTTAGCTAAAGAACAATAGCAGCCTTGAAACAAAACACGATGTCTAATACAATACCCTATACATTTTTTTACAGGTTCAACTGATCCTAAGCAAAGTAATAGTGCAACAACCAGAGACGATGAAGAGAAGGAAGAAAAACCAGATGGTAAGTATTTGAATATTTTAATAATATCTAGGTGGCGTATTGCAATAAAAGGCATCGAATCCATGATATGATGGAAAGTCCGTGACTAAGATCTTAATAAAATTCATGTACACTACATATAATTTCTTTGGTTTGCATGCCTTTAGGTACTTTCAACTTTATGTTTGTATTCTGTTTTACATAGTTACAAGATATAAACAAAAATCGAAAACAAAACTCTGTAAACAATCTAGTTAATTGTGTGGTTTTATAAGTAAGATTAGTGATTATCGGATTGGATATATGACGTAAGTTTATATGTTTTACTGAAGAAATTCATGAAAAGTGGAACAAATGAGCTCTTTTACAAAGGCTGGCAAATGCAACACACAAAAGCAAAATATGTTAGTTTCCTTCCATCTCAAAATCCCTTAAAAGTTCAATGTGAACTTATTTCATTTTCAAATGAGTGTTTAACATATTTGGAAGAGAAGAGAATAAAAATGGAGACTATTGATTAACTAAGCAAAATTAGCCTCGATTCATTTATTTTATATTTTAGATTAGTTTTAAACATTATGAAAGGGAATAAAATGACAACTGAGCTGTTGATGAACTATGCAGAATGGGCTTTGATTCATATATTCTTATTTCAGATGAGTTTCAAACATTTCTGAATGGGTAGCAAATCGAAAATGAGACCATTGATTAACTATGCATATTGGGTTTCGATTAATTCATTTTTATTATTTTCAGGTGAGTTTAAAACATTTCTGAAGGGAAAGCCAATTTTGAGAAAGGAGACTGTGGATGAGCTCTGCTGAATGGGTTTCGATTTATAAACATTCTATTTCATTTTCAGAAAAGTTTCAAACATTTATGAAAGGGAAGCGCAAAAACAACAGAGACTATAGATGAACTATGCACATTGGGTTCTGATTCATTTATTCTAATCATTTTCAGATGAGTTTCAAACATTCATGAAAGGAACACAAATAAAAAGGAGTCTATTGATTAACTTGCAGGATGGGTTTCGATTTATTCATTTTATTTCAATTGTAGATGTGTATCATTGATTATAGGGAACTTAATAAAAAGGAGATTATTTATGAACTATTACATTGAGTTTTGATTCATTCATTTTATTTCATTTCCAGATGAGTTTCAAACATTTTTGAAAGGGAAGCAAATCAAAAAGGAGACTATTGACGAACTGTGCAGAATGGGCTACGATTCGTTCAAAACAATGGTATTGGTCACGGCAGCTGACATCGAGACAATGAGTGTCACACCTGGACAACGCAAGCTTTTAGCAATAGTAGTGAAAGAGTATAAAGAGTCAAAGACAACTACCAGTAAGTGTGTTTAATAATCAAAGCGAAGGGTTAAATCATGCTCTTTGCAGAAACTATTAAAATATCATTTCGTTAAAGTCTTTCTGTATATACAAAAGATGAAATAATATAACCTACCAATCAAATGTTTTGGGATATCTTGTTTGAAATAAAATATTATTGAAATGGGTAAAATGTAGTGATATGTAATTCCATCATTCAAAAATAACTATTCGCATAAATATAAAAGTTTTTGAAATAGAGAGGTAACTTTAGACAAATAAGGCTAAATGCCCCCCTCCCATTAAATACCTCATCTTGATGTTTTATTATGATTACATAATCATTACTAATGCAACAATTTAACATATGATGAAATTTATTATATGGCAACGCCTAATTGCTATATAAATTATATAAATAACCAGGCTAAAAGTAAGCATAATTGAATAGAACATCTGTATAAAAAATGTTATCAGTTAAACGCATCCCAGTCTGACATGTTTTTATGCACTACACCTCTACATAGAAAATACCATAGAACAAATAGTTGGTGTGTTAAAAATGTTGCAATATGAAACACTTTTTCAACATTTACAGCATATTTAGATTTCTAATATACTCAACAGTTAATTTGTTGGCAGTTTTATTTTAAACAACCTGCCCTGACATCTTTATGGTGTTGAATTTTACAATAATTTATTTAATGGTATCATATGCGTCACTATTATATATTCTGACATATTTTGAAGCTTTTTCACAGCAGTAAATAGAAGTACATTAAGCTAACATATATAACATCCATTTTTTTACTGCACAATCGGAGAACATTATGATTAATTCGTAATCAAACCATATGGCCTGCATCAGCATGACAGTACTTAAACACCTCTGTGCTTTTCCAACATTTTTTATTTTAAATGCAAAAGATATAAATGTTGCCCACTATTGAATTTTATTAAGATTATATAAAGTTATGTGCTAGTTTTATGCTTTCACAATTACCCATCCATGTATCGGTTGCGTTACATTAGATAAATGGCAATTTAAATTCTGTTGGTCGGAAAAGTAATTTTTATTCTAACAATAAGCAATTTTTTTCACAAATCAAAGCAAAAGAAGAAATTTTATATTTGTTACAAAGCAATCGTATATATTAGTTACAACTAATTCATCCTCTTGGCTAATCCCGGTTGATACCTAAAACAAGAAATATGCCCTTTGAACCAATGGACTTAAAACACATTATAAATGATGATTTTTGATAAACATTGTTTCAATTGTCAAGCCTAAATATATTTATTGCAATATTAAACGACGTTTGTGTTTTTAAATATATAACCCAAAATATATCTAGTGAGCCATTCTTTTTCTAACTAAATTTTCATTTTAAGTTTTAGTAAACTTTGCTTTATTGTCGTTGTATTTCTATGTATACACATCATAACATCCTAGTTAATTTTTCATCGCATGCTTTATATAATTAGGCGGTTATTACATAGTCAACACTTTAAATTATACGACCTGAATTCATTTGAACTATTTTATTGACTGTAAATTAAACCGGTATCTGACTTTGAGAACTTTAGTTGGATAATTTTATAAAAAATAATCAAATATCTGTACAGTTGACAAGTTTAGCAAATATGTGATTCAATCTAACGTTTTATACTATGTCTCTTATGGCGATTTCAACACCCGCTGTCTTTATCATTGAGCCAAAGCACTCGTTAAGCGTGATGAATAAATGTCCACACTTAAGGTGCAATCAACTTAATTTGGGAAAAAATAGAAAGAACAATTTGAATATTTGCTTCTTTGTTCTATTAACAATTTTAGCGAGGATTGCAAATATTTAACTAGAAACGAAAACAAATGACCTCAGGCATATGCTTACACATATTGCAGGACAAGTATCATTATGATATACAAAGAATACACTATCTTATGTACACTGAATCACCCCGATAATGACCTAAGCTTACTAAGTTCATGAAAGCAATAGTTATTGAATTAATGTATCTATCCCAACCTTATGTCTAAGTACTGATGGATTGTACCAAAGATTTTCTCATAAGGAAGTTTAGGAAGTATATTCATATTTATCAAGCAAATTCGGTTGAAATATGGTTTAGTGTCGTTTAGACTAAGAAACTGCTGATTATCTAAGTAATTGATTAATCAACTATTTAACAGTGTGTGAAATGCAGTGTAAAATTAAAAATAATATTACGCAACATGCTGTAATAATTTACGCGTTTTAATCAAATTCATATATGACTCTTGTTAAAACAGCACAAAGTGAGACGACGCCACACCATCACAACCCACCACCTCCTTATTCACCCCCGCAGCACGGAAATCAGCCAATGCAACAGATGGATCCTCTCTCACTTCAATCATCCGAATCATCAGAAGAGGAAGAGGATGACGATCAGTGCCCTATGGACACGGATGGAATGGACCAAGCTCAAGGTTATACCACTCCTCAATACCAATCCCAGGGTAACACTGTTCATCAGAACCATTCTCCAGGAAACACTGATCATCGTTATCGCAACCCGGGCCACCAGAGAGGGTCATATACGCAGACACACCAAGCTAGAACCCAGCGACAATTGGACAGGCATAGAAGGCAGCAGAACACGCAATATGGTCGCAATCATGCCCCTCCGAAGAAGGTAGGGTTGCAATTGGATGTTAGAAATATACATTTACATTAGGTTCAATTTATAAGGTATTTTCTGATAAGCATATGAATGTCCATGAATGTTCGGTTAAGGTACTCTATTGAAATGTAATTCAAATCAGGTATTTGATAAAATTTGATTTAATATCAAGTGCATATCTGAACTAAAATAGCAAACTTGTTAGTATGGAATTTCCCTTAAAAATAAATGCAACCAACATCAGGGTATGTACAAAATACATATAGGAATTGCAATAGGACTCACATGTTTTATAAAAGTTTATTCATTTGTGGTTTAATATTTTGATCTTTATTTCAAAGCAGAACCTTATTTCTCTGTCAAAATTTGAATTGGTGTGCCCTTTATTGAGTATACTTTTATATCTAATTAATGCTATATATAAAGCATTAATAATAAATGTAATATTCAAGTATAATCATCATTATAATGATTCTATCATTTTATAATTTATACAAAAATTCTTACAGCATGCTCATGACAAATACGGCCTTAAATCCTTTTAAACAACTTTAACTTTTCTTTTAATATTTTCCGCCTCTTACTATCTTTTGCTTTAAAACAGTTTCCTTAGTTGAATATTATTCAACTTATTGATGATTACTTTTAAAACAGGGATCCAAGAGTAAAGGCTGGAATGTCCTGAAAGATATGGGAAATAAGGTGAAAACTGGGTTCGACAACCTTAAAAACTATTTTGGGGTAAGTGTTTTTAAAAGTATGCACATTTTTTTAATGTTTAGCTGCATTTTAACTAAATTGTTTAGTTTTTTCACCTAGATTCGAATCAATGATAAAATCATGAGGACATGTATTGATGATATGTAGTTCCAAAGTTTCAGCTAATATACTCGATAACAAAAGAAGTGTCTGGTGGTTCAAAGCTCTTTTACTTAACAAGGATTTAATCGATTTCTATAAATTATGTTTCAAATCAAACAACACATAATGTGGGGTAATTTGATAAGTGTTTACGACTTTATATTTGCTATTGACGATTTGGCGTAGTCTTGAAAATGAACGAACGAAATAACGAGTAACAAACACTCTAAGATGCATTTTTATAGATGTTTAAACTTTCTTGCCAGAAATTATACAAGTAAGTGGTATATTTGGACTCTTTAGTCGTATATTCAAATATTCTCGCCAGTTTCGGCGTTCGCTGGTGTCAATAAACGTATTTGCGCGAATAGCACGACCCAAAGTGCGGGCACATGAGGGCCAAAGTTCGAAAAAAGAGTTTGAATATGTCACCTGCTGCCTTGACTGGTTTATTTATGCTTCTTTGATTGGTTAACAACTTTTTTGGAAAATGTGTTTCGCTTAATGTTTGGTTACTTCAAAGCACGATATTGATAGAAAAAACATGTTAAGTGAACTTTTGGTAAATCCATAGATTCCCAACAATGCGAAACACATTTTTGTGCATGTGCAAGACAACCTGATGGCTCATAGTTCTAGTCTCGTAGCAATGATGCGCGCAAGCGTATATCTCGATAAACAGATCGAAGTATTCTACTCAATTTGAGAGTGGTAATGCGGTTAAAATATCAGTTAAACAGTTACTTATAACTTGCAATGCTCTCACCTTTTTAAAGCGTATTTACGTAATAATCGATTTTTTGCGCCCAACCGCGCCCATATCGAACAAATTTAATGCATTTTGCGACATTGTATATATAGCAAACAAGGACAGCAACGACTTTTTGGTATAATGTTTCTACACCACGCAACCTTGAACATAATATTAACAATGTCAGTTTTCGTGCAAACGCCCAGTCAATGTGACCAAGTTACATTTTCCCTAAACTTAACCGAGCTTATTGGAGTTACATTTTCCCTAAACTTAACCGAGCTTATTGGAGCATTACGGTTAGGAAAGCAAAGTTCAATTAACAGAGTAAAGAGTCTGTGAGCCATCTTAATATCATACCGCTTTAATTGTGTAATAAGATTGAGATTTTTTTCGTAGTTAAGCGTTAAAAGCATTTTTCCGACATTTAACGATGTTCGCTGCCACGCTTGTTTCATAGATATTGATAATTTTTCACCAATATGAGTAACACATACTCACCGAATAATGATCGAATTCAGTGTTTAGCAGTCCTTCCATAAAACGAACGACATAATCGTCAAACGGATTTTAGATTGTTAGGCTTACGAGATGATCTTTAATTAACATAACTGAAACTAACCAACGTTGTTTAATTACGTCCACTTGATGCCATGGAAAATATTAATCTAAACTGACCGCACACGTCTGTTGTTGTCGAGTATAATTAGACACAGAGATTTGAGAAGATTTTTTTTCTGAAAAGATGGATTATTGAAGAGAATTTGGTATTGTTTATGAAAAACAAAGAATAAACGTTATTAAAATCTAACATGTTGTTTGTTATGACAATTTAAACGTTAACATAATATTTGAACATATAATAATGGTGTGTTTTGTTAGGGCAAAACGGATTCTTTATCTATCGTATACGAAAATGGAATGAAACTAGTAAAGTTGTCATTGAAAGAAGATTTTGCCGATGGTCAAAACAAAGTGAGACGCTGTACAATAGGTAAGACTAAAATATTTCTATCTACAACAACTGATCTCAAACCATTGATTTTTTCTTTGAGAAAACGTTTAGTTGTGTAAGCAAATTAATCGATATGGCACAGGGATCTACCTGATATGAAACTTCGACCCATCTTAGGTTAGGCATGTGTTATACATTACATTACATTCAGATTGTAAAGTGCAGTATAACATCTTTCCAACACATGTCCCATTTTTAAAGATTTTACTCCAGACTACTCTTTGGGAACCATTGCCATAAAACAGGTTGTTCAATTACAATCAAAATATTTGGAGTTGAATTAAAATTACTTATCGTAAACCATCTCTTAACAAAGGTGCCTAATCAAGATTACTGATCTTCCGGGATTAATTGTAAAGCTGAATATATCATATTCCATTTACGTGCCAAAATAGGTTGGGGTTTTATAACCTGTCATGAAGCGCCACGGGTCCCTACTTAACATCATTGTGTTCTTGTGTTCTTGGAGGCCAGTGTCATCTTGCAAGTGCTGCACACACGTACGTGCCGGCCTTCGTCGTCCTCGCTTGCCGTGGTTAGGAGTTCATAACACCCGGTTGTGTGTTGCCTCTTCAGGGGTCTATAGCAATGGCCAGCTAGCTTGTGTCGTTTTTGTCTGACCGTATATGTTGCTATGAGCACTTAAGTATATAGTTTTTTGTTGCTCACATAATCTTTCAAAGTGAACCAAAGTGCTGATCTTAGTGGTCTGGAGAAGCAACAATTGATTCACTTTTTCGATGCCTCTTTTAGAGTCCCTGCTGCACAGCCATATAGAAACACTGACTCCACCATCGAGCGATAACAGGCGTGTCTTGACGTGTCTTTTCTAGACGGTGTTGATCTCCAAATCTTATATTTCTACTCATATTATTATGTGCAGCCCATGCTAGGCCTATCCTCTTTGTTTTATCTGCTCTTCTGTTTCCTTCAGACCTACAATGATACTAGTCGTGATTTCTCAAAACTATAGAAGCAAACTAAATAAAAAGTTTACACAGAAATGTTTTTAACTAATAACACATTGCTTTTCTTATGCAAAACTTTTTTCTGATAACGTGATCTCTATTTTGATATGTTTTTGCTTGGATCTCACTGGTAAAACGTTATAAGGTAAAAATAGTTTTGAACAAAAAATAGTTTAATGTCGCAAGCAGAATGGGGATTAAAAGCAGAAGGAACACAGTATCAAATAATCAGTATCACTTTCTTTTTACACGAGGTCAAATGGTAAAGAAAAGGCAAAATCAGCTTGAGGACCCACTGCATTATTGCAGGGTTCGGATGACTCAAACGTCTTAGGTGAACAAGTTAGATAGAAATAAAGAGTCATGTAACAAATACATCGAAAATATAAAAATAATCATTAATGTAATGATATGGCCTGTTAAATTTGTAAAGATGAATGCAGCTCGCTACCTACGATATATGAAATGTCCTTTATATTCCATTTCTTTCTAGTCACTTCGTACGTTTACAACTTTCTAGTCACTTCGTTCGTTTACAACTTCAGCTCGTACCATTCTGGTACTTGTCACTTCGTATTTTTTGGTCAGATCGTTTTTTTTCATATTTTGCGTCATTTTATCAAAGAATTATACATCGAATATATTTGGAATATAGTTTTAATGTTGCTATTGATTTTTCTAAAGTTAAAAATAAATAGAATGAAATAAACGCTTTCCCATACTGCAAAGCAGTTTGAGGGTTATCGACATTTTCCCAAAAAAAAACATGTATCATTAATCATTGTTTTACTATTTGATATCACACTAATTTAAATGTTGCATTCAATACGACTACTAGAGAGAGGTGTACATAACAAACGATAAAGAAATCATTTAATCATTGGTTTATTTATTTTTGTCTTTCTTTTCATGTTGATCTGAAACGCCAGTAGGGGTTTTCGCATTATTAATATTTATTTACCAGTGTAACATTTTGCATTTGATCCTGACAAAGGCCAGAAACATGATCGTAAAATGTGTAACACTTTTGGCATTTCAATTGCAATTGAAGGATAGATTGTAAATCAATTTTACTATCTCTTCGAAACCAATTAATTCGAGATGCTACTTATATTTTTTATTAGAATTATAGTTTACTGTAACGTAAGACTCAATTATACCAATTATATAATCTTATAGTTTCGATGTGAATTATACAAGCGCAAGACCTAGTATGAACTTGGAAATTAAACGTCAGAGGGTCAATATTAACAATTGGCTAAAATAAACATAATTTAATACAACACTTGATTGACAAAATAAATGTATTATTGTCACATGTGCCATATGTTTATGATTAATTCTAAAACAAGTACGATGTGACTTATTTAAAAGTACGAACTGGCCAAAATAAAAAGTACGAACTGCCAAAAAAGGTACGAAGTTGTAAAAGTACGAAGCTGTAAAAGTACGGACTTTTCAGTTCCTATTCCAGTTATTGGTACAATAAAAAACTTTTTATGGTACATTTTGATGTATGAAATGAATAGAACAAAAGCAATGAGAGGTTAAAGAATGGATCCAGCCATGAAATTTAATAGACAATTGACATTGACAAGTGGCATAGTAAATTTAGGATTGAGACAAATTTGATGAGTAAACCAAATCGAATTATATTTCAAAAAATAGAATTAAACATAAAAAGCGCTGTCCAGTAAAAAATGATAACAACATTTTTTTCAAATGAAGCAGTTTTATGTAACGTTAACCCAAATAAAAAAGCAGGTTAAGGTAACGTTGACCTAAAACAAATTAACAATGTCCAATAACAATGCGGTATGAAAAATCTCCATATTTTTGTTCTCAAGATGAACAAAGCCTTACGATCCTAATTAAATGGTGTGGACCTTTGGGATTTAGAACAAGAATTTCAAACTAAAAGTGTGTACGTTTGCGTAATTTTATGTCACTGTTTTTGTAATGTTGCGTAAAACGGTAATTTCAATCAAAAACCCTATCTATTAGTTCATATTTAACTTGCTTGGTAGTTTATGTCAAAATGTTAGTTTATTTATGTTTTTAAAAGTGTCCTTCGATATTTTCATTTGGTTTTTACATGTCATTTATTAATCATTGACTTATTTGTTCTTTTCCTTGTTAATATCGGTGCATTCGTTGTAAATATTAGATCGATTGACCACATCTTGTTTCTTTAATCTTTTTTGGATAATGGTCGAGGTCCAAGCTTTCACTTATTAGATCGTCTGGACATTTATTTGATCTGCTTGAATAAAAAGCATTAACTTACTTATTCTTACTTTATAAAATATCTGCAAGCCTTAAATATTTTTAAAGTTTTTTTTTAAGTTTTAAACCCGAATTAAGATTGTACTTCAAATTAAGTATATCGAGTACACTGGATGGGCGTATGCATATGTCCTACATCCGTGGCAGCTGTTTAATACTAAATAACATTGAGCATAAACGTAACATTTTAAAAATCTCTGATGATGTAATGATCTTGATTTAAACTATCATATTCATACATTTTAGGCAAAGAACATGCCAAACAGCAGCAGAAGACCATTATGCTTGTAGGTGCAACAGGGGCCGGCAAAAGCACTTTGATCGACGGATTCTGCAATTATATTTTTGATGCAAAGTGGACTGAAGAGAATCGATTCCGCTTGATTGATGAACATGCAGACGAAATGAAGAATAAATCAGAAGGCCAAAGTAAGTCCCAAACTGAATGGATCACTGTGTACACCATTACAAGTGGGGATTCTAATAGACTTCCATATACACTCAATTTGATTGACACTCCCGGGTTTGGTGATACTAGGGGAATCAAACGCGATCAAATGCTAGTAGATCAAATAAGAGCCTTGTTTAGTAATCCAGAAAAGTATGGGATCGATACTTTGGATGCCGTTTGCTTTTTAGCAAAGGCACCTGACGCTCGCTTAACCCACACTCAAAGATACATTTTCGATTCAATCTTGTCAATTTTTGGAAATGATATTGGGGACAATATCTTAGTAATGGTAACCTTTGCCGATGGTGCCAAACCGCCGGTGCTTGATGCCATAAAAGCTGCAAAACTTCCTCATAGGAAGCATTTTCGATTCAATAATTCTGCCCTTTTTGCAAACAACGGAAACGGGGCGGATGGCACAGATGTGGATGCATGTGATTTTACCAAATTGTTTTGGGATATGGGGCACAAGAGCTTTTCTGGATTTTTTGAATTTCTAAAAGAACTAGACCCAAAAAGCCTCAATTTAACGCAACAAGTTTTACAAGAGAGGCAAAATCTTAGGGATACCCTTCAGTTTATTGAAAGTAAAATACACAAGGGATTACAAACAATGAGTAAGCTTAGGGAAGAAGAACGGCTTTTCAAGTTGCACGAGCAAGCAATAAAAGATAATGAAGATTTCAAATACACGGTCGTTGAGATGGTTTCTAAGCAGGTTGATTGTCCATTAAACCGCCACGTGACCCACTGCATGAATTGTCACTTTACCTGCCATGCCAACTGCGCCTTCAAAGATGACGCTGAGAAAAGAAATTGCTGCGCCATGGACGGTGAAGGGATGTGCGAAAGATGTCCACAGAAGTGCATTTGGAGTGACCACAAAAATTCGGGCTATTATTTAGTCAATGAGGAAAAAAAGGTTGAGAAAACCTATGCAGAAAAACAGAGGGAGTTTGAAAAAGCAACGGGATTGAAAGCTGATCAATTTAATGTGATTGAAATGATGAAATCTCAGTATCTCCAAATTCAATATGATGTTCAAAACGACGTGAAGAAATGTCGGCAGATTTTGCAACGTCTACGGGAGATTGCTCTTAAACCAGATCCGCTTTCTGAGGTCGAATATATCGACATGTTAATCCATGCAGAGAAGGATGAACATAAACTGGGGTGGGAGGATCGCGTGCATGAACTTCAGGATATCAAGTCGAAGGCCATGACACTTCAAGATGTCCAAAGCAACAAGTCACTTCTTGCAGATGCTTGAAATAACTTCCGAGAACAATATGACTATTTGTAAGCAATGACTATTACCACAAATATGATTAATGAGATAATTATTAAAATAGTTATCAATTAAATAATTAGTAAAAGACTTATCTGTTAAATTTCCCAATAAATAACATTCGAATAGCTCATAACGTTTCACTTTATATAAAGGATTTAAGTAGTTAAACTTCTAATACTCCGTTTACTTTTCTGAAAATGCGATTTAAAAATAGCTAAAATAAACACAATATTGGTCGAGAGGATCGAGTGTCTGAAAATCATAAGAATGCGTTAAAGTCCACGTAACATCAATATGTGCACGGCAACTGCTTATTTTCAGATGTTATAATCAATTTTTGATAAGTATAGTATTTTTAAGACTGAAGAGAAATAGCAGAACAAAACGCTTCATTTTGAAAATCAATATAAATAAACCACAACCAAAGAAATAAATTTGTATATTAAAAATATGGTTAGCAACCATATGCATAAACAAGGCTCTCATTTGAAATCATTTATCAATTGTGTAAATCGTGAGAAATCGATATGAATGTGTTTTATGAACTCAAGTGCAATATGATTTATTTTGCACGCTGTGAAACAGTGAATAGTCCAATCGTAATTAAGTATGAGTGGCTATTTGGAATAAAGAAAATGGTATATAATGTATGTATTTTATTGATTTTTTGTACGGCTTTTATGGATATTAAAAGAACTTTTCTTGTTAGTTATAGCAATGCACATCCTTGCATGCAAACTGAGATATGTACATAGTTGATTACATACAAGTTGAATATTAATATGAGTTTGGCAAGTTGGTTGCTGATTGAGTAGATATTATATTACCGATTGAAAATCATAAACATTAATTTGGCTGCCAATCAACGTCCTTTGAATTTTTAACTCTGATGTATACTTTAGGTTTTGTTTATTCGTTAGAACTTATGTATATTTCATTATTCCTTTAATCATTTTGAATGGATTTGGATGCTCATATGTTAGAGTTTAGTAGAAAATATGCAATAGCATAAGTTTATCGATAATCTGCATGAGATCATTTTGAATCTAACATTGATCCAAGTAGAAATTGTGTATATCTCGTATTTGCTCTTTTATAGGGCATTGTATTGTTAATTTGCTTTTATTTATATGTTCTGTTCTACTAAACGACATATACTAAATCAACAAAATGCATCAAATTAACAGTCATAGTTTTGGCTAGAACAAATTATATTGTTTTTTAACAAATAATTCGGCTGGTAATAAATACATATTGCACTGTAAAATGTTATTACAACCAGCCGAATCATTTATAAAAAATAGATTATAGATCGATTATAAACATATCCGTGTTAAAACATTAAACCTAAGCTTAAAATTTGTATTAATTTCTGCAATGACATATTCGAGTCAATGTATTTTTGATCGTAGATATTACATTCATTCAACACATTATCTTTTATGTGTGCGATATGATGTGCTTAAACCGTATCAAGCTAAAACGATGGCACATAAAAGTGTATAGACATACTACATTGAAAGACGTAGTTTTAGTAGTTCTAATGATAGTAGATATATCAACTGTAACATGACATATATTCAGGAAAATATTTGCAAATACTTTATTTTGTTCAGAAATCATTTAATTTATTTATTAGTTTATTCAAAAATTGATTCAAATAATTGATTTATGAAATCATATTATATTGCTTTAAATAAAATTCAAAATTTGAATATGAATGTTGTTTACCTTGTTTTTTTTTCTTGTCTTTATACAATTTTGCTCTATTTTTTCCATCAACACAAAACAGAATTCAAATTATCTGTATCCGCTTAACATGTTTCGTTTAGATTTTTCTTTTTTTTTATATAGTTTTCTATATAGTCAGAGTGATAAGTTTTATTGAATCTTAAGATTTCAGGCACAAAAGAGTGTTTATTCGTATATTGTTCTACTTGATGCGGTTAAACTTTAACAAAAACAATTAATAACGTATACAATATCCCAAGGCTTTACACAATACATGTCCATATGGATATATAAATTCATATGCACTCATTCATCATAGCGTTCATTTCTCATAGTGTAAAGACAGCTAGTTCCAAATGACGTCACATGTAGTTTTAAAAGGACATTATGCAAACAAGTTAAGGGCACTCATTTGTCCATTAGTCGAATTAAACTAGTTGTATATATTTATTAATTACCTGCGTCTTCAGCGAATAAATCTTGCTCGGGCTTAGAATAAGCGAATGAAGAGTCCATATTTAGGTTGCCATAAGGTCATAAGGTCATAAGGTTTTAATTGATCATCTTAATGTACAAAAAATAACAATTTGAAGCATTTTAGGTGCACTACATAACAGGCACCAGATTACACAATTAACAATATAAGATGACACTGATATATACATTTATTTAAAAATAATAAAACCTTGACATGGTGGCTGGGGTGGGCAATGGCAAATTAAATTAGAACACACAACTAATATTTCAAGTCACTGAAGCCAAATGAGGCAGATTGAATAAAGGACAAGCCTTTTATAGTCCAACGAATGTAAACACATATGACGTCCTTGTGTGATATTCTAGAACACCGAAGAAACCTTTGTTGCATTGATCAAACATTATGAACTTTTATATGTTTATGATGCGCTCCCAACTGCGGTTGTTGTGCGTTCACTGGATGAACACTTTCGACCTGTTATAAATTCAATTATCCATATCTTTTTTTATAAATAAAAACAAAAGGTGAGGAATAATCAATTGCATTATTTACATATTTGAAACGATTACTCCTTTTCTTAGAAAAGATGTTTAAACATGCAATCCACATAACAAGTACATGTGTGACAGTACAAGTCGTGAGCCGATGACGTCACAGGAGGGGATCAGCCTCTTACACTGCTGATTAAAGTACTCAATTTATATGCAGTAGTTTATCTTTGTGAATGCAACAACAACAATTAAGTCATTTTAATAATAATTTCAAAAACAAACATATATGTGTCGTGTTTGGCTGTTTGAATACATCAATAAATTCAACTACTTCACACCAGTTCTCGAAGGAGCAAACAGCTTTTAACTTTGCGGACGTACCAAAAATCGAACTCAGGTTTAGCTTAAAGCTCGTATCAGAGTCGCGTTTGCACCATCATTTCAAACAAGTGAAGGAATTAAAATAAATTATTTTAATTTGTTTATAGTAAAGCCTAGTTCATAAATAAAATGCTAAAGATACTAAAGATAAACGGTAATTAGCCATCAGAAAATTTGAATATACCATTTTGTTTGACCGTTGGTTGCTCTCTTGGGTTTTTTTAGTTTGAAAATATATTATAAACGCTTGATGCTCATTTTACATTTTGGTTCTGTTTTAATTTATTCGATGAAGATGGCCCTACCAGTCCACATCATTTTTTAAAGCTATATATGGCTTCACAATTTATCTAAAAGCAAAAATTATTTTTTTGTTAAAATAAACCTTATTGTTATAAGAACCAAAAGCAAAAAAAAAGTGGTTTATGGAAATAAAGCTTATGACTTCACTGAAGAGCACCCCAAGATGTGTTCCTCAAATGGGGTGTTCCTTTCAAAATTGATCTTGCAGAAAACTTTCGAAAAACGCCAACTAGCTCCGATAACTAAGGGAACAGCTTTTTAGAAAATCAGATATTTTGTACGAATCCTTTTGAGAATTCGATTTTAACTTAATTCAGAAACATATAGCTTGGCGTTCTAAATAAAATATTTTTTAACAATCAGTATTACATATATGTGTTTCAATTTTCGCTTTTCACCAAAAGGTGTTCCTCACTGGATTATAACTGCCTAGATGAGCGCATTGAGACCAACTAGCTATAAAAAATAGGAAAACATGCTATGTTAAAGTTACTCCTTTAAGTGGTGCTTCCTTTAAACGTCAAATCACTGCACGTCTGCTGAGCGTCAAACGCATCGCTTTTGCTCACACTAATTTTCTTTAGACTGTTTAAATCCCTCCGTTTCATCTGCTGTCAACTCATGCCAACTCATTAGGACGTAATGGTTCTGTACGCTATTGGCAAAAAACATACTCTGTTTGATGTCTATTGCAAAAACTGTTAGGTCGATCATATGAGGTGCCCTTGTACACCCGCTTTCCAAAAGAAATATTTGTAGTTGTTTTTGAATTCATTTCAAAATGAATTTGATGATATTTATTTTATAATATATATTTTACATTCATTATAGTTTCCACACTGTAGTCTGCATTGAATCTCTCTGGACACTTGTGATTTATTGCTCTTGAACTTGCTCAGGGTTATTCATATCATTCTCATGCGCCATCGGCTCAAACATATATGGTCTAATTATACTCTCATAACCCTTAATATAACCGGTCGAATTTGTTGCCTTACCTTCAATCTTTTCTTCAAAATCATTTTCAGAATTGTCATCTATTAAAAAACCCCTCGCTTACAAGTGATACAAATACTTAAGGCAATAGAGTAGCTGCAATCGCAACCCTCCTGTGACGTTATCAACACGCGCGACACAGTCGGGAGTTTTCATGAGGTTGTAGCAGAGTAATTATTATTTTGAAAAAATATATAATACAACCACTCCGTATTTAGCAATTATTGTTTCATTTTTTTTCAATTGTATTTAATCATTATTTTTTCATTTATATTTCAATTTCAATTGAATTTAATCATAATGTGTTCAAATCAGAAAAATATCTAAATTTTGGAGTAACTTCTTTTACTACACCACAGTAGCATTGAATAAATAACCTTTAGCATTAAAAGTCCAATTTTAATTTATTTCAAATATCTAAGATTTATTTCTTAATCTCAGAATAACAATAAAATAGAACACACATATAATCTAATCTAAAAAACAATAAGATAATAGAATGCTCAAGTACTTTAATACCCCAAATGATTTATATCTATACAATTCTGATTTGCATTTTTGATATTGAATTGGTAATAATGTCTATAATAACTCAATGTTTTAGCTTATGACGAACTTTCTGATTTATATTCACTGAAATAGTTTGCAAATGCATTTTTACGGGGCCAAAATATCAACTCTAGTCTTGAGGATATGAGGATAAGATGTATTTTATGCCATGGGTAATGATGGATCACGTTCCCTGTGGGACTTTTAAACCAAAGGATCACTTATGGACCAAAATAAGGACAGCAACGAATAAGTGGAATAAGAGTTATTAAGATCATAACAAGTTTTAAGCATGCGACGTTTTGAATTTTAAATAAATGATAGTATTTGTATACAAATATACTTTAATAAAATAAGAAAATTCTTTGAAAAGATGTATTTTCATAAAGAAAGGGCATCTTCGTTGCGTGGGGGTGGGCGAGGAGGGGGTGGGTTTGCATGGGGGATTTTGCCGTTTTTCTATCAAACCAGCGTCATTAACATAAATTTTGAAATGGCTGATTATTTCATTTAGACCTATTCCCGTGTATATTAAATTTAGTATTCTTTCAATACGGCTATAATACGGCTATATTCTTGAAGATTTTGGCTGTTTTTAACATTAAAAAGTGGACAAATTGTCATTTCATACGTTTAAATTTATTTAAGATTCATAGATGTAGTAAGATAAATAAGATGAATAAGATAAATAAAGACAATTTAAATAAGATAAATAAAACTGATTGACCATGCAAGGGAAGAGAACCAAGTATCAAAACACAAAAGCAAACATATCCCTTAAGATTATCCGGGGCTCACTCGTTGTTTACATTAATAGTTATGTCTCACGATGACGGGGATTAGTATAAGAGGACTCGAGATTTGTAAATAAAGCCTTAAGATGACAAAAATGTCAATGATGACCAACTGCGTACAAGTGAAACCTCGATACGCGTCTGGACGCGTCCATGCTCATCCAGACACGCTTTGATCTTGAATTTTGTACGCGTACAGATTGTGTTTTATACGCGCTCATATGTTTTATCATTGCAAACCAATTTCGTTTTTCTAAATGTTATAAAATAATCTGATGTCAAGCAAAGCAGTTGCAAAAATCTAGGAAATACACAGCTTTTGTTTGACAATAAAGTATGTCACAATGACATAATGAATAAAACCTGTGAGTATGAAGTCTAATTGACATGTGACACTTGTATACATACAATTACTACAAAGTCAAAAATCACTCAATTCGAATAACTCAATTTTTTTCATTATTAAAATTTGATTTAGGCCGACTGCCGAAAATAAAAGCTTAGTATTTACCCGAAAGGACAATATCTTATCGATAAATGTTAACTATTTTATTCGACCACCATTATTGAACATAACTCAACTTTGATATTTTTTGTCTGAAAGTAAACCACATTTCTTTTCAAACATGTTAACAGTTAAGAACTCATGTTTCGTTACGTTGTATAATAAATAGAATCTATAAAAAGTGTTTAACACATTTTTATTGCACGTGTTTGTTATGCCGAGACGTAAAGTCCATCCGCCCATCTGTTCATGGTCTTGATCATGTTTTGTGTATATTAAACTTGAATTAAACTTTCTTCTTCTTTTTGCTTTTGCCTTAACATACAAGATCAGTTACATTGACATGTGGACCACAATGCATGGTTTCATTTATGGCTTTGTTAAGGTAGGCAGACATATGTGGGAAATTAAAGTTAAGAACTCAAAATGCAGAAATAAAATGATACCTGATTTTTTGTATAAAAAATAGAGTATTATTGCATTTCATATATATGAATTAGAGGTGTTACGAAATGAGTCATGACCTGACTTACTTATAGACGGCACGCCATATATTCAAATCCTGTTGAAAATAACTTAATTTATTTAAAAATGATAAATATGATATAGATGCAACAAATTAAGGTATATGTACGTAGGTTAAAAAATCTGGACTCGAAGCGCAGTGTGATTGGTGAATTAATTCAAAGTAGACGCAAATATATTGAACACCTTCCCTTTGCATAGCCAATTCTATACTACAAATCATGCTTACAAACACGTTTTTCATCATAAAAATATGGTACAATAAAATATGTTATAAATACAACAAATTAAATTATATTTACGTCGATTTGTGAAGTAAAACAAGACTGTCCAAAATAGTGTGCCACAACTTGTGCATAGCTTATTCATGGCACCTTTCAAAAGCTTGTTGAGTAGTTATTTATAACAAGCATTTGAAAGATTATTTGGACTAGGAAACACACTCAGTCCGATTTGATTGGTGAATTTATTCAAAGTGGAAGCATTTATATTGAACACTGACCCTTTGCATAGCCCATTCTATAATGCAAAACATGTTTATAAACACGTTTTTGTTATAAGCATTCATGACTTATATAGGCAATATAATCACATGCAACCATCGTATGTAATAGGCATACCGGAGTTCTATTAAAATCGGCCAACAGCATGTTTCATTATTCGCAAAACAATTTCAACATTTTCATCGGAAACTCATTGTTAAAAATAAAATACTATATTTCAATTTAAAGAAACGAAATACACGACTGGACTGTCTCATAAAACATCAACTAAAAGTAATCACTTGTTGCTAATAGCTAACATAAATTACCAAAGAAGTGCTTTGCAAAAGGTACAACCAGAAACTACTTTATTGCAATCGTACTTGTGCTCACATAATGAACGGTCAATATTAATTCATTCAGAGGCATTTTAATGAGATGTGTGAATAAAAATTAAAACAATGAATTTCATTCTATTGATATTATGATGTGTTGATTTTAAACCCTTGAACTACGTCAACGAACAATCACTGCTCTGTATTTGATAATAGCGTCATAATTAAGCGTTTACTGCAAGCGACTGCAAGTTAAATCCCAACTGTTTAAATGGTAAAATATAAGCAGTAACAACTTTGTTCCTGTAGGCAATATTAGCAAAAACAAACTTTTTTAAAAAATACACAAGCACTTATTGAAAAAAAAATAATACAAAAAATAATTGTAAATTGGTCCACAACAAAGTTAACGAACTAAGCAAACAAATGAATAAATAACCATATAAAAAGCGGCAAATATGTTGTTTAATCCACGACTCGGGTAGCAAGCCGTGGCTGAAAAGCAAAAATTCATTTAGCAAAAGCTTGTTTAACTAGTGATGGCTTCTAGTCTTTAATCGCAACTTTAATCGCAATATCATAAGAGGTTCAATGTGCGCTTAATATCATCAGATAAGTTATCATTGGGTAATATAAAAAATACTGGTTATAGCATATTTGGATTACTTTATGAGGATAAATGAATTGATATAAGTAAAATTGTTCATATGTCTCATTAAAGCAGTTTTTAATAAACTAGGTTGCATGTTGGGGAGAATCGTGGATTATTATACAACTAAAGAGAGCAGGAAGTAATTATAAATATGTTTTGATTGTATCAACTGATCAACTGATTATCTGTAAACAAAATTCATCAGTTCGTCACACACTTGAAAGAATAAATAAAGCAAGTGAACTCGATGTAAAAACACTATTTGTTGTTAAGTTTTAAATAAAGCAATGTTTAAATTCAGCATTTGTCATTTTATATACAGTGACGTATCTTTTTAACAATGATTCCTATTAGTTTTTGTACATGTACATAACGTCTTCAGGATTTGAAAAATAATAATACAATACAGATATAAGTTGATATGATAAATAAATAGCATTTTTTGTCCGGAAACATATACGATTGAACCAGATATCAAACAGCAATAACACAATGAAATTATGTTGATTTCATAAATTTACTTAATCATAAAAATCATTCAAACATGGAAAACAATCTGGATTTAACGTGTACCTACGGAGGAAATTTAAAACCTCACATCTTTCTTGCATATATTTCCAAATAGATTATATGATACAAGCAATCTATATAAAGCAAATAAGGAGAATGGAAAGAAATTAATGTTAAAGCCCAAGCACGAAGGGGGCGTGTATGCCATTTTCCTATTAAGATGGTCAATAAATGGTCAAAATGATATAAAGTTGTTTTTTCCTATTCAAGATTAATTTCAATGAATATGTCCACGTAATGTTAGGTTTTTTTTTATATATTTCGTATAAGATATATGAATACCGCCATTGATTTAAAAGTTAATTAAATATCGTCAAGTAAGTCCTGAGCTTGTTATCAAATTACAATTAAAAAACGTCAAAACCGATATAATTGTACCCTTAGTGTCACTGTTAACATTGAACAAGATACTGATTCAGTTTATAGCCCATCGATAGCCAAACTTAAACTGTGAAACAAACTAAAATATACCACGTCATCATGTTTTCTTAATCAATATGGTGCTGTTTATTAATTTGTGAAGTCTATAAAGATATGGCTTTTAATTCTAGTGTTCACAAAACTGATGATGGATCCGAAATATGGTGCCGATAAAGGTAAAATGTTCTAAAAATTAAAGATATTTGTGAATGTCCATGATAAATATAAAGCGAATGAACGAATATTACTGTGATAATTATTTATTATTTATTTGATTTATTTCCTCTTAAAGTGATACGTTTAATCCATTATGTTTAGGGCCAACCTTTATTGAATGGGCAATAGCAAATAAATTAAAAGATGAGACAGTCGGAAAGTTGGAGGATGAAGACTTAAATGACATAGAAACGCTGCGTCACGTTACTGAAGAAGATCTAAGATCCCTTAATCTTAAGACAGGACAATTCATCATGCTACGAACGGCTATTAGTCAGCTTAAGATCAAAACACCCGAAGGTAATGACCGGACCGTAATAGATTGTTTGCAATTTGTATATTGATTAATTTATCTTGAAGCATCACAACACATGCATGCAATACCCTTATACTATATTAAAATATTTATATTTAATATGTTTGTATGCACAAAGTGCTGGTATTGATTGCGAAAAAGACCACTTTGGATATATCTAAGACTTAATTACACTGTTCAGCCTATATCATCATATTATGTCCAAACAATGTAGTTGGAGCATATGTGCTTCAAGTTATGATATTAGTTATAAAATGATTTACCAATACAATCTGCTGTAGTAAAATAGACATAATTCAATTTATTTAAGAAATACAAAGGGTAAAGATTACAGACTTGTGTGCCTACTTGGTGTATTGTTTATATATTATATGGCTGAATAGTACATAAAGTTTTGTCACATTTTAGATGCGTTTAAGGCATATATGAATGAAAGGGAGATAGGAGACGCTACCCTCAACGAGCTGTACAAAATGGGTTTCCATTCGTTCAAAACATTTGTATTAATAACAGAAGAAGACATGCAGCCATTAAACATCAAACAGGGACAAAGAAGGCTTTTACCAATTGTAGTAGAGGAATGCAAAACATGTATGTAATCAAAGCATATCAGTTCTATAATACGCTTATATATTTTTCATAAGACGACTAGAATAATATTATGCACCAATATATGTTTTAATCAAAATATGAATATAAATAGCATACTTCTAGTGTTTTGTTATAGCAGTGATGGCATCACAGGAGCACCCAAATCAAACTCCTTCCCATACTCCAAAGATGGAAAAAACTGGATATGACAATTTTGTGAGAACATATAAGGTGAGAAAATTATAAAATTATTAATAGGCGGCACATAGTAGACTAATTGTCATAGAATTTTCAATTTCATTTGAATAATTTGATACATATTTAATATCAAAGTATGATATGGGTAAATAAATGTGTATTGAACCCGAATTATTACGATAATGATACATTCAGTGGTCTGCAAAAAAGTTTCTTTTGCTCCGTAGTAATTATATTTGATATCGTTTTTTTTTATAAATTGAAATGCAAAAGTCTGTTTGAAACATCCATATATATATCTATCACCTAATTTTTACAGTTGAGGGTATTTTTATTTTTTATATTGAGATCATAGAAAGATGTTGATTGAGAAAATTCAGAATAGAAAAGTGAAATTAAAGTTAAGGACACGTGATATCATGAATACTGGCCCTTAACAATAACAGACAATCATTATAGATTGTTCCTTTTTTCAATTATGAAGCTTTTTATTGTTTAAGACGCAAAAGGATGCTTACACTATTCAAAATGTAAACGGGATGAAAGTTGTTAACCTGAGCTCTAGGCACGATGTTAAAGACGCTAAAATCTACGTAAGGAGCTGCACAATAGGTATGATAATAGTCCCAGAAATCATTTATTCCAAATATTATATTCTCTTATACATCTAGCACTCTATGTAAAATATTGCGCGTAAAAATATTATATTAATACCAATTAGCTATTTAAGAATATATATGTTGAAAAATACACTCAAAGCACAAAATATCAAATGCAATGCTATTATAATTTCCCTTCGTAATGATTTTGAATAGCGGCAACACACATTCAAGCTAAGTTTTTATTCACATTAGAGTTCAGCTTGTTTTCCATTTCCTAAGAATCACATCCATTTACAATCCATTCACAATCGTAACTGTACGAAATCGATTAATTCGTCTTTGAATCTGTTATTCTTTAATGATTTTTAGGAGATGAACATGCCACGCATCAACATAAGACAATAATGCTAGTTGGTGCTACTGGCTCAGGTAAAAGTACTTTGATAAATGGATTCTGCAACTACATTTTCGGAGTTCAGTGGGAGGAGGATACAAGATTCCACATTAAAGAATGTGTAGATGAAAGAAAATTCTCAGGTCTGGGTAAGACTGAGTGGATCACTGTGTATAAAATAACATGCAGGCATTCAATTAATGTACCCTTTACAGTTAATCTGATCGACACTCCCGGGTTTGGTGATACTAGGGGAATCAAACGCGATCAAATACTAGTAGATCAAATAAGAGCCTTGTTTAGTAATCCAGAAAAGTATGGAATCGATACTTTGGATGCCGTTTGCTTTTTAGCAAAGGCACCTGACGCCCGCTTAAAACACACCCAAAAATACATTTTCGATTCGATCTTGTCAATTTTCGGAAAAGATATTGGGGAATATCTTAGTAATGATAACCTTTGCCGACGGTGCCACACCGCCGGTTCTTGATGCCATAAAAGCTGCAAAGATTCCACATAGGAAGCATTTTCGATTCAATAATTCTGCCCTTTTTGCAACCGACGGAAACGGGAAGGATGGCACAGATGTGGATGCATGTGATTTTACCAAAATGTTTTGGGATATGGGGCAAAAGAGCTTTTCTGTATTTTTTGAATTTCTTAAAGAACTAGACCCAAAAAGTCTCAATTTAACGCAACAGGTTTTACAAGAGAGGCAAAATCTTAGGGATACCCTTCAGTTTATTGAACGTAAAATACACCAGGGACTAGCCACAATGAGTAAGCTTAGGGAAGAAGAACGGGTTTTCAAGTTACACGAGCAAACGATAAAAGATACCAGAGATTTCACATATACGGTCACAGAAGTTGTTTCCAACAAGGAGCGACAAGTTGTAAAAACAAACTACGAAATGCAAAGGGCATATGACAAAGCGACTGGATTGAAAGCTTCTCAGATGAATATCATTGATTTGCTGAAAAGTGAGTACCTCAACATCAAAAGCGACGTAGAAAATGTCGTACAGAAATGTAGGCAGATTTTGCAACGGCTTAGGGAGATTGCTTTAATACCAGACCCTTTATCTGAAATCGAATATATCGAAATGCTTATTCAAGCGGAGAGATATGAACACAAGACTGGCTGGGAGGAGCGCGTAAGAGAACTACAGGACATTAAAACAAAAGCAAAGCGCCTTCAAGATGTACATAGCAAAAAGTCCCTACTTGAAGAGGTATAAAGCAAGAAACACCAGATGAAGATACTTCTGCTCAAACTACAACGGCACATCAAGATAATTAATTTGGATATCTAATTGATATTGGCCCAAACTATTGATAATGATCGAATATCAATTTTTGAATCCTCTTATTGATATGTTTAACTATCCTTTTTAATGATACATAATTTTTGACAAGGCTCTTATTAGGTCACCTAATCGGTTACGTTCGAAATCATCTTGTTTAAATGTTATGTTATTTATTAAGTTGATAAATGCCAAACCTAAAGATAATGATTGGATATCATGTTATGAATCCTCTAAATAATATGTTTGACAATAATTTTTAATAATATAAAATTTTCGACAAGGCTCTTTTAATTCACTTAATCGGTTATGTTGAAATCCTTCGAAACCGTAAAAGTGGGTGAATTCAAGATATAGCTTGTATGGGTTATAGCCAGGAAAACAATGTAGAATATTTCTAAATTGTAAAATTTTGAATCAGATAATGCGTGTTGTAGTAACAAAATTATCTATATTAGTAAAATGTGATTGGATGTAAATGATATTAAAAGTCTCGGATAAAATGTTTATGACATATCATATGGTTAACGAAAAATACTGTGAGTACTGATGTTATTGTTTTATGATACAATAGAGATGCGAAAACAGTAAGAAAGGTATAAAATCTTCGATGTAAATATCATAATAACAATAGCCATCAGTAACTTTATATTGTTTATAACAGCAAAACAAAATAAATTAAACATCGAAATTTAAAGTATACAGTGTGCACTTATATGTTAAATTTGTATGCGATCCCGCAATCTCGTGCCTTCTGTTAGTGCGTTCAAACATTCAAACTATGATGGTTGAATTCGAGATGATTGGTTTTAACCAAGAGTATACCTACTCTTAATAGTAGGTAGCCGTCTATTAAATTCAATTTTGATTCGTAGTTATGCCTTAATTACGATGAATTTCTACTTTACGGGTACCAAGATGTATATGTATATATCAAATAAATGTACATAGACTCATTTCTAACATATATAATTCATACAAAATAAAAAATATGTTATATTTTGTTTTTTTTTGTGTGTAAGTAATCATGCATTTCAATGTGAATATACTTTTTTATGTCATGCATGAATGAAAAGATTCCATCTCTTTAATTTAAAGGACACAATATATTGAAGTATATAAAATAAGAACGCCATTAACGCGATGGTTTTTTATTGTTATGTGAGACAAAATGATGGTATATGTCCAATCTGGACGTGAGTTATGTGATATGTTCCATATGATTGAGGTCCGTTTTGAAAGTATCGGGACATTATTAAAGCTATTTACATAACAATTGTGATTGATACATGATGATCTGCAAAAACAGAGTGTAGAATACAAACACAATATCATGTTTTACATTGATTTTCAATAAAAACACAGCAACATGTCAATTTAAGTAAAATATTCTACACAATTATTGTTTGATTGCTTGAAATCTTACTGATATATTTATATAATATCTGGGCTTTTTTCGCTAGAGTTGATGTGCTTTTATTTACGGCTTAAATTGTGTAAACTGTGCATGCATTAGTAGACCTTTATCATTTTAGCCATTATATGTTATCGTATTTGTTCTATTGTAAATTGAATAAATTCAGGCTTAGTCTACAGTATTATCTCTCTATGTCAATAAAAAACCTTTGTGAATATTTATTTGGGGTTTTTTCGTGCAATTTTATATGCACAAAGATCGCGGATTGCGTCGACATATTATCAATATTCATATTACAATATTATTCTGTATCCAACCAATAGCAATATCTCACGTCAAAATATTTTATGGTTAAATCTGTAAAAATTATTAAGTGTACATTGTTATATTTAAACAAGTGCTGAAATTGTATTAAGACTACTATATGCAGAAAATATCAAGAATGTCAGTGATATATCCCATGCAACAATGTCCTGTTTATTCCTCAATGCAATTTGAAATTTTAAAATGTCACCATCAACTAAATTAGTAGGCATTAGTTTATATCATCTTATTTGTATTGACAAATAAATTTTTATAGTGTGCTTCTTGTCATTAGTCTTCTTTCATTTGACTAATTTATTTCAAGGAGAATACATAATACATAAGATCTATTTAAATAGTGCAACACTTATATGGTTTATGTCACATTAAATTGAATAATTGATTGATTCATTTGGATGAATAGGAATATGCTCAACAGGATATATTTTTATTATATACTAGCCAAAAATAATAAAAACATGTGTTTACAAAAAATAAACCTTACATATTTGACCATTATATGTGTTTAAATATTAGCAGTTATGCAGGATATTGCTTTAGTGGGTAGCATCTAATATTTTGAATTAAAACAGCATAGCACAGACCGAACACGTTATTTTGGATTTCATAACCACTTAAACTATTTCTATAAGACATAATAACGATATGCGTTCTCCTTTAAATCGAATCCTGAAGATATAAAGATGCACAAGAACTGGGGCACAGCCTTGGTATTTCAGGCTATTTGATCATATTTTATAATAAACAAATATTTGACGGATAATTACATGTGAAGCGCGTCCAACTGGCATTTATCAATTTTATATAATACTTAATGAAATACTGAAAATCAGAAATGATATATGACACATGATCTAAAGCATAAAATTTAGTATATATCTAAGCATCCAAGATAAATAGCAGTAGAACTTAACTTTATTTTATTATTTAAAGGGAAGGTAAATAGTAGCTCAAATACTACATGCATATTTAACAAGTTGTTTTCAACAGTCGTACAAGACGTCAACATGCATCCCCATAAATCCAAGTGGCGAATTTGAGTCCTTTGGATTTTCTGCGGAAAACACATATGGGAAATGCCTGGAAGACGATCGAACGAGTGTGAGACGATGGCAACTGTATCGCCATTTTAAGATGATTTTTCATAAGCAGCAGGTAAAATATATATTTATTTGTCAAAACATGGGGATTTTATTTATCGTTCTTTTAAGATCAGTATTAAGAACTCAAACATTAGAATTCAATAAATACTCTTACATTACTTCAATGTTAAATTTGACAATTTCCTGAGTTTTATCTATATATAATATAATATATCTAATATGGCTATTTTTGCTTTAGAGACTCTTTACATGCATTACCCTGAAAATAATTCAATCCGATCACAGAATACTAAATAAAGACAATTAAACCCTTATAAATATTCAGGTTTTAGACACTTAACATCGTGTCTGACGAGTGTTATAGTTTGATTGCGTTATTAATGTTTTCGTTTTGTTCGTTAGAAAGAGAATTAATTTTCTATACTCTTCAACAGCAACATATAAAATTGTATGTTTTCATAATAGAGTACCGAAACGCGATATGAATTGTTAGGTAATAACAGTTCCGGTCATCTTGATTGACAATTCAAAGCACTTTATGAGAGAAACTGCGTTTAAGGTAAACATGACCTAGAAAATATTCTAGTTTACCATTTTATATATTTTGTTTACTTGTTTACGATGTAAAAAAAAGTAGGTTTTAGTTTGGGTTGAGATGTCAGATTTAAGAAAATATATTGATTAATAAATGCATCCAGATATAGAGTTATTTTGATATATAACCTAACAATGTATTTGTCCCTATTCTTTGCCATGATTATTGGATGTTATGGGTGCCAATTTTATTCAATTCTATCGCACAGAATGTCCCCAGCAATGGCTAGTTCTGATGACAGCAGAGACTGATGTCCTCGAGGCTGCAAAGAAACTTGTGAAACCAGACTGCGCAGCAACTATCAACATTCCACTCTCTTGGGCTATAGATGGCCAATATCGCCGATTTACTAATGGAAAGATTATTGATCAATGTATAAACAGCAAAAAAATCTTACGGTGTCTCATTTGTCAATGGGTCGATCATCATGGAGCACTATGCAGTTCGAAAACTCTTTGTACCGATAGTAAACAAAACTATCAATCATGTTGAAGGATTAATGGAAAGTCCGAATTTGCATCCACTGAAGTATTTCTTTATGATTGGAGGCTTCAGTGAGTGTGTATTTTTACAGAGGGATACACTTGCGTGTCAAACAAAGACAAAGTTTATGTTTAGTCTTAAATGGTACCTGGTTGGTTTGAAACTATCTGAACTTAACACAAGATGTCACACTATTGCATTAATGTTTTTAATGTTGATAAGCATATGTTTGAATAGTTTACTTTTATGCGCATTGAAGTTAACAGAACATGCTTCTGGAGCGGTTTGCAGGACGCCTCCACGTTCTCATCCCAAATGAGTCACAAATGACAGTCATCAAGCGAGCAGTATTACGCTGTGTTACAGATTGGCACCCAAACAATTATACATGAAAGGCAAAGTGTGTTTTGTTTTATGATTTTGACCTGCTTAATCCAAAACCGAAGTTCATTTTGTTCCATCACGTCACAATTTTCTGTAATTTTCATTTTAAATTTTGCATTTTTTTTCTCTATTTTTGCCAAAATTAACTAAAATTTGGTAAATATTTCAAATGAATTGATTCTAAAAGATTTGAAATGAACTCTACATAAATGTTTGACCACTATATTGACTAAAATATATATTTTATTCATAAATACAAACTAACATATTCTGATAACTTCCCGAACATAGGGCTACCCTAGGCAGATTCATCAAAAATAAATCGGATAATTTTAAAAATATGTTCTTTGAGCGATAGGGCAAACTATAGTCTTATAACGATAGTCAAATAAATTTTCTCCATGAAAATGCTTGGAACCTGTGGTATTACCATGTAAATGATAAAATTTAAGCTCCCAATCTTAAGGAATGCACTGCCCGTTTAAGTCCATGCTAAGTACTTACCTTTGTGCTTTTAGTATTTTTTCAATATAACGATTTTTACAAATGCATTTTAATATTTCATATTGTATAAATGTTTCAATAATGAATAAAATAATGTCTCTTACGAAATTATGATGGCATGAACATTGGCATTACGATAGCTTGAACTTCCGGCTGCTTTTCGTGTGTAAAAAATATTGTTAAAAAGAAAATTGTAACATTATAAACCAACAGCATTATTCCTGAGCAGTTCAATAATCGTTTTAGGAATATTTAGACAGTAACTCACTGAAATTCGAATAAGGAATGATTTTTTGGATTTTTTTTACATTTATATATGAGTCACTAGTATTTTCTTAGTTGAAGAAGAAAATGGATGTTAAAAGCCTCTCTGATGGAAAGATTATGTACAATGAAAACCTAAAAACTTAAATTTGTTTAGGTTTAGATTGTAATTTAAAACATTATTTAAAACTATTAAGTCAGAACCATAAAATATCGTCAAAAATGCCAATAATGAAAACTTGATTTTACAGAAAAACGGGATGTGAGAGAACAGTTTTAAGTTCAGATTTGTAATCAGCGTGGTCGAGTTTATAAATCAAACACAATTTCATTCCTGTATATTTTTGAGTGTAACACAGTGTTATTCAAACACAATCCCGATAAAATAAAAAACCGAATATGGTGATGCAAGGACATTTGAGTTCAAAGCAGTGAATTCTGATCAAGATGGTACTGATTTTCACTTTATGTGTATAGACAGAAAGCCAAAAAACTAGCCTGAACAAAACATGAAAAAATGATATGTATATCACAAATACATACAAATGAAAACAAATAAATTGGATGTTCAGTAAATTAATACATAAGATTGATTTTTCCCTCTCTGACAACACCATGTATCCGCGCATATACATTATTAATTTAACATCAACATTGCATTTGATCATGATCCTATATATCTTTTATTACAGGTTCAATATATTGATGAAGATGAATAAAATGTAAAAGATCTTGCGAATGGGCACGTTGATATGCCAATCAAAGAGGGAGGACGCTCTTTTGGTGACACGGAAATTGGATTTGAAGCATTGGATAAAACCTCTGGAAAGCGAAATGTAAAATGAATTTTCTTGCCATAGAATTAAGATCTAATTTTTAATTGTTGAGTGGTATATAGACAGTTTTAACTTATTTAATGAGAGGGATTCTAGTCCATTCTCGTTGCTATATCTGCTCTTGAGCTGCTTACTAGGGATCCCAAATAGGGGAAATCATATACTTCTCGTGAAAAAAAGTTGTTGTTCAAAAAGGACTAATCATGAACATACGACATAAATTGTTGCCTGTCTCCTTCCTCATCAATTATGCTAAAATCTTCGGGAGCTGTTGACATTTCGGTTAATAGTCCCAACCAATGGTTGCAACAAACGTTTTCACGTCTCCCTGTTTGTATATTTATGTTTTAATTACAATAAGAAACGTGTATTTTAAAACAACGCACATCAAATAATTTTTATGATTTACTTGAAACAAATGTCCATCAATTGTTTAAAATGATTCCGGAGAAATATCCAACACGGCAGTTACTTTTGCCTCTTTTGTGGCCACTTAGTAAATCCTCATCATATACTCATTAATTGCATGTACATTGCTATCGGCCAGGAAGGGGTTATAAATTTACCGTTAAACACAATGTATTAAATGTTAAACAAAAATAGACTTTAAATAGTTATGCATGTGATAGAAATTCTCTATAATTTCCCTATAACTTAAACTCCTTATGAATTTGAATATATCATAATCTAATTGTTGTATGTATTATAAATGGATAGTTACTTGTTTAAAAAATATCCGATTGTTTTTATATTTTTTTTCAGAAATAAAGGTTTAAACAGATCAAAGTAAATTGACTTAACACTGGCATTTGATGCGGTCGGTTCAAAAATAAATACGATGGCCTTCGAGATGGATTAGTGAATGAGAACTTCAAGATTGATCCGATTGCATGTTTGTAAATTATTAGATGTTTTCGAGCTTGATGATTACACTCCTTTTTATATTATCTCATGATAGAGCTATGTTTTATTATAAATTAAAAATAAAACTTAAAACATTTAATTACAATTCATGTACATATAAGCCTAAATGTTATTCAAGGATTACTTTATAAATTGCAAATTTACTTATATATTATTAGATTTATCATTCGTACAATTAATCCTTACAGATAAGAAATAAAGATAAAATAATTATATACATAATTTATGTAAAAATGTACCGTTTTTCGATAATATCGCTATAAGAAATCATTGTTTTAATAGTTATTTTGTCATCAAATATTGGTAGACCGATGGTTTTCAAGTTGATAATACGGAAAAATTTGAAAAACAATACGAAAAATTATTCGGCTCAAAATAGTTAAACTACAAATATAGCTTAAGTCATTTTAAATTCTATCGCAGGCATCTACCTTAATTTTCAGAATAGTTAAACTAAAATATAACTTAAGTCATTTTAAAGAAATATAGCTGACTAAAATATAGCTGAAGTCATTAAGAAAAATCTATCGCAGACATCAACCTTACTTTTCAGCTTAAACAATATATTCCGTCTTAAATTTGTTGAAATTCGCCAGTTTATGCAGCTTGGTTTGTTTACACATGAATCATTTATCTAGATGGAAGCAATTGACTAGGAGTAGCACAAATACACATGCTCACAGCAATAACACCATAAGAGCTACCAAATTTATGTGGAGGAATTTTCTGGAAGTGCAATATATAATCCTTGATGAATTTAGTTTTTCTGATTTCCGTGATAATTATAGATTGCAAGTATATGAATCGTCCATTTGTTTTTCTGATTCACAAAAAAAATATTTCACTATGAGATACAGTTTTCAGCTTATGACTGTGACAAATATATTAGATCTGACACCTTTGCGAGTATTTTCTCTGGGGCTTGGTGGTTTCGTGATTGCCAAGGATCAAATTTGAATTGCAGATATTAAAATCGTAATACGTACGCCTTTAGCAATGTAATGGTATGGGGTTGTTGCTGTCAAGGTATGTGTATTCTCGAATCTTCTATATTTTCTACATGCATATAATAACGTTCATTGTTGTTTATCTGTACTAAGTAGACCGTGTACGTGATATGTTTATATGTACTAAGTAGACCGTGTACGTGCTATATAGCATGTTCTTTGTTATGGAATGTTCTAGAATGTGTGTGAAATGGTATAAATATGAGTCGAGATTCTGTGCTCGTCAGATGCGGATTGGTGATAATAAGAAGTAAGGAAATAATATTGGGAATAATAAAGCAAGTTGAATAGAGCGGCGTTTTATTCGGACTCACAAACAAGACGTTGTACCACGGGGGCGGTTCCACAACACCAAGGGGCAGTATTGGGCAGAACTACTCAGCTGTTTCTTGACAGTTGCAGGACACCAAGACAACATATAATAAAAGTAAGATAAAATTTATCATATTTCAATCTAAACTATTTCATCGGTTTCGCGTGGAATTAAAGGAGTGATGATAAACATGGAGTTAAATTACAGAAATACTTCAATATATATAAGTTTGTGTTGATGTTATCTGCAATTAATGAAGAAAGTATAAAATACATGTTTTATTAGCTATGTCGTAATAGGAAATAAGTAAAGAATATGATATAAACAGTGCAATCAAAGTCATTTCAAACACATATAATGAACAATTTGAAAAAAGGCTATCATATCATGTTGGTATGATATCGATAGGCATTTTAATTTTCCTTAATAAACCTGTTTAAATCATTTATGAGATGAACTCATATCAATTAATGAATGTTTTCGTTATATAAAGAATGCATTGAAACAATTATTTCCAATCAATATCAAACAGATGCAATGATAGCCTTTTTGTCATATCAAATGATATGGGTTTTGATGTATAGTTGTTTGGTTCAATTTCACTGATAAACGATGGCTTACAGTTATGGAAAGTAACTCAACGACAAACGTTTTTGAATTCTAGAATCCTACAAAAGTAGTGTGTAGTTCTGGTAAATTGGCTGTTTATCTTTTTTAAACAAAATAATCGACGATATATTAATGTGTTGGATTATTTTTAATTCCGTGATCCCATATGTATGGTGTTGTGTTTTTGTTCTTCATTTAAGGATTTTGTATGCCCAGCTTAAATAAATAAAACTAAGCAATGCAAATGAAACATAAAAAACACAAATAAATACATAAATCCCAGACTTTGAATATATGATATAATCATATTGTCGCAATTACAGTCCTTTAAATCATGCATTGTATTTATTTTGAATATAAATCTCATTTTTAACCAACAAACCCATTCATGCTTATTCAGGGTGGTGTATAACCAAATGATATGCATTTCTTATATGTAAAACGTTAAGTCAGTTAGCACTAAATCAATGTTTTGTAGGATGAGTAACATAAATGGATCCTTATGTTGATTATCGTATTGTTTTTTTTTATAAAAAGTCTTTCAATTTAGACGGTATACAGATATCATTTTATAACACACGAAAAAGGGTTGGAACATGTTGAACCGAGTTGGAACAATATGTCCTAACTGGTTGTTATATGAAGCGTCCAGCCTCAACCTGATATTCCAATTATTTGCAGCTTGTTTTGTTCATCATAGAAAAGAGTAAATAATACACTTATCATCAAATGCTTACACAGAAATTACAACTTTGGAATTAACCTGCATCATATAGAAATTCCCCTTGAAATTTAAATACTTATTTTCTTTCACGATTGTTGATTGCCTTTTCATCTTATTTACCCTTATTAACTTAAAACATAAATAGCATGGATTTAAAATATATATGTGTGTATGTATTAATGGAACCACACAAGCTTAATCATCCTCAAACGATTGAATGCATTATCTCTTTGAAGAGGATTAGTTATCATTGTTCGTGTCGAATAAATTGATACTATTGACACTAAAACTGTTCTGTTTAAGACACCAAGGTATAATTCAGCATCGAAGTAAGATGTGGTTACTATAGGAAGGGGATTTAAAGGCTTGATTAGAGATCTGCTCAACCAGATTAACAACGTTTTATGATAAATTAATTGCGGAGTACTTTATTCATATAAAAAGGGCTCTACGTCTTACATTATTGATGGACATGAAAACAAAATTAATATATACTTTGGTATAATGTCGTTTTTGGATGAATGACAAAATAAATGTATTTTGCAACACATGTGAAATATATAACACCAAATGTAAGTTTAATTTCACATCTCGAGCAATTATAATAAATGTATTTTTGTGATAATTCAAACAATGGCTCTGATTGCAATCAGCACTGTGTTATCGAAATGTACGATACATTGCCAGCATGCACAGATACGCTTATGCGAAGGTAGACTAAATAAGTATATTCGCGTTTTATAAAATGCTATCTGTAGGTTTTTAATCATGTAAATGATAATAATAAAAGGCAGTATAAAAGGGGTCGTACGCTATTTAACGTGTAAAATCACATCTGATTAACTCTGCCAAAAAATAGATATGTTGTTAGAATGTAACTGCATAAGATATATAAAGGAAATAGTTCGAATATACTGTTATCCTGATTGCTCACATAATCCTCTATACGTATAATTTTATTTTTAAGACACGACATCACAGTAAGTGATTATAATACACAACAAGATATAAAGTCGCGATAACTTAACAAGTTTGTCATTTTATTAAATTAGAATGATTGTCTAATTATTGTGTTCAAAATATATATATATATATATACAATAACTATAAAAATACAATGTTTTGCTATTTATCTAGCACTAAATTATTGCTTTATGTCATATGATACACTAACGATAGATTATTTTAATCTTTTATTTTAAAACTTTACACTTCAACTGCTATTTTTATCCTCATAATATATCATGTCACATTGACTAAATGATTTATTGTTCTAATAACAATCTAGCATATGAGTAAGTGTCTATGTTTTAATCATACTAAATACTAAAAATATATTCAGAAACCAGGTCAATAATGTGCTTTGTGAATCAGCGTTTCTATTGAAGATTCTATTTTGAATCCATTATTCTCACCAAATAATTTCAAATCATAAACCAACTTTTAATTTGAAAGTTATTGAAATTACTCCACATTCGGAGATGAACTGCAAACTTGTGTTCGAACTAATAATGCAATCAATTAATAGCTTATACGGAAATTAATTATCATTTCACTTTCATAATCACCTTTCTAAGCCTTGTACAAGTTTGACCATTATATGGAACATTGTCCCATATGATTCCATCACAATCTACCAACTCAAAATTAAAGTACATTCCATTCAAATTTGTGTTATGACAATTGTTGTACCACCATGCTCCACTATAAGAAATTGCACAATTTCGAAAATAGGCATCGTTATCTCTGTCAAAAGTTGAAAACTGTTTTCCATTGTGAGAAGATAGCGAATATTCCGGAGCGGTACCGGTATATGATCCAGAAAGTCGCAATCTGTAATAGTCATTTCTGTCAGAGATACTGAATTCCGAAAAAGAGGCATAGAACCAATTTCCGGAAAATGCTTCTAAGTATACATGTAGCTCTAGTGGTTCCGTTGCAGTGAGCCTGTATATGTGCGCCAGGCCTAGTCATAGATTACCGTCGAGATCACCAAATCCGTCTTCATAATCATTCCAACCTCTGTAAAAAGACGTATTGTTTGCCAAAGATTCATATCAATTGGAACATCAATGACAACTGTATTTCTAATAACTATGATTCAACGGCCAAATCATATATTAAGCCGGTATGAACCTATAAAGATCAATGGTGTCATATATCCTTCATCTAATCACGAATTAAATTAGTTCTTGCATATAATGAGCTGTAGCATTTCTTCTAATATGGTGTGTTATCATGATTAATACCTATAAAAGTTGACGGAATCATCCACCCTCCTTTGAATGACTGTCCAACCACCTTCAGATGTACCGTCTCTTCTCACATCGTCTAATTCACAGTACGCATCGAATTCACCCAGTCCGTCTGGATTTATTGTGTAAATACCATCGGCTCTGATACCACTTTCATACAAACGTTTGCAATCAGAGCCTGTAAATGAATTTTAAGAGATATCCTAGCGGTGATTTCATTTTTCAATTATCATATGACATTGGTAATCTAATCAATAAGAGTATTTAATTCATGATCTAACACAAATTATCATTACAGACTAGTAGTACTTAGAATTAAACATAATTTGAGATACCTGATTGCCTTGGTGGTGATCCAAACTTTACAGCCCAACCATCTTCTACTGTAACCCTTGTTTGAAATCGTGACCATGCATTATCACCTCCGTTTCTGCAAGAGTAGAGCGCTTGCTCAGCAATCTCTTCCGTTTCTCCTTGATGACAGTATATGCCATATCTGCTTCCGTAATTCCACTGCGGCTCGATGTATATCTGAAATGTCATATCTATATTCTACTAAGTACGTTACGATATCGTAGTTGACCGATGTGCATTTCAAATTTTGAAAAAAAAAATAATGATGTTTTTGTAAGTATTATATATATTAAAATGATCATTGATTAGATATAAATAAATGCATGTATGATTCATAATTTGATTAATCAATCCTTTAAATGTGAGCATGTTTCCTAATACATACGAACCTGAAAGGTGTTTTCATAAGCAGATATATTGGTCACAATGCTTTCATATATATCTGGAACGTTGTACAGCTCGTCGGCAATGTCAACGACACGTTCAGGTTGATCTATTAGGCGTATTTTGATAAGGGTATGTCTTTCGAAATCCAAAGAGTTTAGATCATCATATGCCGCTATACGTGGTCTACCCGGCGGTCTGATTTGTAAACAAACTGCCCCATCAAAAGCACAGTCCTCACGTTTACCGTAGAAAGAACTTGCGTTGTCATAAAAGAAATGACGTTCATCCGATATATAAGACACAGCCTCAACGATAGAGTTTCGCGGCGCAAGAACTTTGATATAACAAGATTTATATGCCCAGAAGCGCCGCGTTATTGGTGATATGCGACGAACATAAGGAAAATGGCTACTGATATCATACCAAAGGAGCAAATGGAGAGGTAGCTGAGAAAATCCACTTCCCGGGACAATGTTATAGGCGTCGGTTTCTATTAAACAGTTAACGAACCTTGAGAAACGAAAATGATTTTCTTTGGTTCCGGCTCGTGAACAAGCTGAAGAATAACGCCATTTCCTATCCCAATCATAAAATGGACCAAGACCCTCACTATGAACCAACCTCTGGTTAAAATCGACCTGAATAGTGTTGTCATGAATTAGATAATTCAACCTAGTAGTGAGATCATAACGACTATTCTGTAGACCATTGTCAGCTAAATCAGAGGATGGAATCAATTCTTCACCACCGACATCAGCGAAAATAAAGCCTCTGAATCGAGAGCTACTTCTACTTCGTCGACTCTCACAAGGGAGAACCATGCAGTACCCATTATTTCTTGTGTCAGTCGCAACGCGATTAGAAGATAATGAATTATAGCCGTTAGAGTCCTGGACAACAACACTTACTCTCCCATAGTGGATCTGATCAGATTCATGAAAACGGTCGTTTTCGAACAAGCGAACTTTAACTACACAGGTCTGAGTAGAGATTGCATCGAAATTAAACCATTGAGTATGAATAGGAATGCCACGCGAAGTTGCACGATATGACCTTTGACCCCATCCACCTGGACGTATCTGTCTTTTTTTCCTGGAAGCATCTTCGTCTATTTCTTCTTCCTGTAAATCACTTGCAAACTCCCATAGACCAGTTGACGGATTAAGTGTCCATACACGTATCTGTGAAGTGTCATTGGAATCACCAAATTGATCCTGAGGAACTGTAATTGTT
>LQRL01136858.1:0-10106 GCA_001703475.1 Hydroides elegans | reverse complement strand
TCCTGGTATTGAAAGCCTATTACCATCACTATCTTCAAATGAAAGCGCAAACATCCCTAAAAATACACAAATCGAGGCAGATACAAGTACATGAAATATTTGTATATCTTGACAAAAAAAAACACTTTTTATTTTACAGATAGAATATCAGAATCAGTTATAAATTACACTTAAACAAATAATGGCAATATTTTCTGCTTTCATATTATTCAAACGAGAGTTTACATTTTATATATTTACAATTAAATCATTATTCAAGGAAATATTTGAGGGGTGCAATTAGAAAGAACAGCAAAATGTTGTAGTATAGTATTGCTTATTTAAACATATTCACGAAAGTATAATAAACATACCGTACGACAGCAATTGTTGACTATCTCCTTCCTGATCAATAATGCTAAAATCTCCAGGAGCTGATGCCATTTCTTCTAAGTTTGAAGGGTCAATGGTTGCAACAAACGCTGTCACTTCACCCTGTTTGAAAACACATATATATATATATATGTTGTTTAACAATTAGAAACGTACATTCAAAAGCAAGACATATATCAAGTAATTTGACGAAACACATATAACCTACTTCAAACAGTTGCCCATCAATTGTGTAGAAGGATTCTGCTGGAATATCCAACGACGTCCCGTTCAATTCCAATGTATTTTCAACCGTAGAATTCAAAAGATGCGGTTGACCTCGTCGAAAGAGTACCACACGAACATAATATGAGTCGGTATCACTTTCGGGAGTTTCAAAAACGTACGTACTGTCCAAGAATGTTTTATCAAAAGCATCAATAAACAACATCGAAGCCCTCGTGATTCCTTTGTCTACAGTAAACGAGAAAGACCCATCATCGCTTGTGTTTGTAACAAGCGAGCCGTTCCAAAATATATCACCATATTGCAAAGGATCCCCTTTGCGTGATCCAGCAAAGCCATAGATAGTAAGTTGGGGTGTGCGACAAACTGTGCAACCACATTCCGTTATCAAGTGTATCGGTAACTTATAGGTTTCGCATTCAACGTTTATGGTCGAGAGCTGGGTTGGACCACAACAGTACGATGTTGAATCGTAGCAACCTTCATTTGCTCCTCCATAACACCCGTTACTTTCACATCGCCCTTTATCGATCGTTGTAATGTTGTTCAAATGACAATCATTTGGAAGACTAATGACGTGGGACTGAGGATTCGAAGAGCAGAAATCATCTTCCGAATCTACAATAATCAACTTCAAATTAACATTAAATACCCATATTCATTTGTCAAGATAAATGCAATACAGATAGCAAGGTATATCAATATAAATACCTTTGACGAGAATGGAAGCAGTAGACGAGTAAATGGCGCTGAGATCATTGCTGGCCCTACAGCTATAGTTGGCTGTATCATTTTCCGATGCACTTTCAATAACTAAAGTGCTATCAGTTGTGGTTAGTTCGAAATATTTCATTAAAGGACGTTAACAATACCAAGATTTTCCCATTTAAAGTGGTAGTGCGTGTAGATAATGTAACACAGACCTATAATTGAACATAATGCCGTGTTGCATCTCTGCTCTTGAATGCTCACTCCTTGGCATTGCAGTTCGGATGATTGACATGTTCTGATTCTCATTGATTGTCGAGAGCTGAGTTGGATCACAACAGTATGATGTTGCATTGTGACATCCTTCATTTAGTCCACCACAAATACTTTTTCGGGGTTGAAGGAGCACTTCGCACAATGCCTTTAAATACAAATAAACAATTTAGTATGAAACTGTTTTTGAAGGTAACGAAACTCTTATTAAACAGTAACGAAATGCTGTTGTTCCCGAAAGTTGTTACGTCATTTGAAATATTCTGTCACTTGCATAGCAGATCATATGTCATTCTAGTACAAAGAACATAACATCACAAAACATGTAGTAACGGTATCCAACACGAAAGCATAGTCAGTCAAAATAAAGCATGTATACGTTAATCGTGACGATTCTTAACAATAGTTAACCCGATAATCATCCATCAACGAAATTTGAAAGAAGGCCAACGAAAGATATTTCGAATATGATATATAGCTTATATCGCATGAACACATTTATAGGTCGATATCAATTCATATAAATATATGCAATTCTAGATGTGCTATCCATTTTGAATGCCATTTCCAGTTTTTTTTTTAATCTTTCTGTCAAAATCCAAAGAGCACAGAGCAATGAATTAATAATACATCGATATACGTCAGGATGTCACATTTTGCGTTTAAGGCTTTGTCTCATTTTACGGTTTTGTTTCTTTGACAAATATTGGTATGGTGAGCTGAAAGGAAAATCAATTATAGGCTCCAATGTAACTTTGAATAATATTGCTATTTATACTGTTGACGAACGATCATTTTTATTGTTCAAATAGTTAAATGAACTATGATTATTCTTAAGGAGTATATCTTGATTAAATCCCGATGTTTGTGCCATTTCATTTTTAATTGAATATAATTTACTTTAATTACTTAATGAAATCCAATCGCTTGAAGTTTCATGTGCGAAATATTTTAACAAAAGATAAGGCATATCATAACGTGCATTGTCCCGTTAGATCATCTATTAAGTAAAACCCGTTCTTATTTCACAACTCTATTTTACTTTTGCATCAATCTCATCAATAAAAAATCAGATCAATTGTCAATCCGTACACATTATATCAAAACTGTTTTTGCTGAAAAACACGTATTGGTTTTATTTAAGTTCTTTGTACAATGGTTGCTTGTATTTTATTAATCAAACATATAGACAATATTAAAATCCTTTCAAAGAGAAAATGTTGGATGATGACTGAATGGATGTTATAGATGTATATTTAATTCACCGTTTGTATAAAATATAATACATGGTTGACGCAAACATTATTTGAAAACATGAATGGTCCATTTTTCACAAATGTAGAAAACTATTGATCACAAATATATACGATTATATATTTATTAATCTATATGACGCATTAGAAATCATCACAACTATTGTTTACTAGTACAACGTTAGATCAAAACTAATCGCATTAATATTGTGTCAATCAAATCAAGAGAAAAAGTCAAGTTTAAATAAATGTTTGGCAGTCTGCATAAGATTTACCTCATGGTTCGTTTCATTTTTGTTTCATTTTTTATCATCTTTTTCTTTTTATTATACACATATATGACATATTATTCATACTGACAATGCATAAAATACAAATACAGTACAAAGCATTGACATCGCAATTGCTTTTAAAACATTTTAAAAATTGAAATACAAAAGCTGCTATTGAAAATTGTATACATGTTAAGTATATCATTGGTTATTGATGCTTCAGAAAATAATCACTATTTGTTACAAATAAACTGTAGTTTGACCATTTCAAGGAAAATTGTCTTTCCCTCAATGTATTTTTTCTGCTACAATACTTAAATACAGTTTTTGCACAAAAAAAGTTTCAATAAAAAAGTATGTTTCCTAACCACGAATATCACATTACAACTTTTTGATTATAATACACAACATATTGTCCGCTTTATCTGGTACACCGAACAGAAACTCGTCTCTACTAAAATTGTGTATGGTAGGGCTGGCTATAAATTGCAATGTTTATTGACTGTAACTGTTCTTGTGTTGTTTGGCAATCTACTAATGCATGAGTCAATTTCTCCTCGATTTCTAAATTCCTCTTCTTATAATAGGTACATACATTTGAATCCCAAAGGCCCATTTATTTAGATTTAAAGCGCAGTTAACTAGATTATTTATGATCTTAAATTCAATCGCTACCAATTATGGCTTTTTTGTCAAACGGCGACTTAAATTCATGCTATTCATAACTGTTTCGTTTGAAACGCCGAATTTCTGATGCCATATGTTCAGAGAAGTCATTTTGTATATAACAAACTTTGATGTTCATAAAATGTTTATAAAAAATATTTACGTTTTGCTTTCCTTGATATTTAGATTATAACCGTCCTTTAGTAAAAATAAGTCTGAATTAAAATTTTTATTTGACCTTGCCTCTCTTACCAAGGCTTGAATATCGAAGTTATTTGCATATGCAGTTTTAGTCGAATTGACAATTCTTAAGAATCTTAAGAAATTCGTTCTGATTTAGAATTCATTTTAAAATAGATCATATGATAACCATTTGCCTTCTTTATTTAGGAATCGTGAATATACACTATCTCGTTTCAATTATCAAGTTATAGTGAGAATTAAATATGTACTATTTCACTTTCATTACAACCTTTTATAGTGTTAAACAATGCAGTTCACCAGGATGATGCCATCTGATTCCATGACATTCCGATATCAATGTATTATAATAAATATCATTTAGGTCTGACCAATGACAACCGTTATTGAAATACTTCCAACTTCCATTCCATTCAGCTGCACAGTTGCAAACAATATGGTTTCGGTCATAGGTAGAAAACTGCTGTCCATTGTGGTTTGATAATCCATTTTCCCAGCCACAAGTTTCCATCAAGATCACCAAAACCATCTTCATTATCGGTCCAACCTCTACAAATAAACAGTACCTTTAACTAAAGATAGTTATGATTGCTTTAACACGTTTTACGTATTATTGTGTAAGATATATTATAAAAGCTTACCCTTTAAAGATTGTAAGCACAACCCATATCAGTAAAAATTGACAGCTTAAAGATTACATATATAAATCATAATCACAAACTATACCTGTAACACTCAACAGAGTCATCTACTCTCCTTTGAATCACTGTCCATCTACCTTCAGATGGACCATCACTTCTTGTATTGTCGAAATCATAGTATACATCGAAGTCGGCCAATCAGTCTGGATTAATTGTGTAAACGTCATTGGTTCCGACAGCGCTTTCATATAGACTTTTGCAATAGGATCCTATAGATATAGCATTGGATCAGCCTTTGACAAAAAAATGTATTGAATAAGTCGATGTTTTTTAACATTATTTATCGCTTTGAATATAGAAGAAATATTTAGTGCAACATGCAAGTGACTTTATTCAGTTTGAAGTTTCATTGTAGAATTGTTATATAGCCTGTTAAATTAAAATATAGTATATATTATATCGATCTTAAGACAATCCTATGCATACTGATAAGATACGCATTAGAGGTATTACTGTAGATAAAACATACCATAAAAATCCCTGATTGTATAATCAAAATAAGCCAACTCCTGAGCAAAGTTATTCGATATCGTGTTAAACTTAATGCTCCTGAATGGTGGGTCCTGTGAACGTTTGAAGCTACATATTGAACGGGGTGTATTTTTATTATAGAACTAATGCTTTCAATGCCCCTCGTAAAAGGCCACAATGAATAACGATACCCTGACTGTAAGGGCCCCTATTTCCTTTGAGACCCGTAAAACAATGCAACCCAGGATCTTCAAACCCCCTCCCTCTATCCTTTATTGCTAAAACACAGTACAATCCGTATTCAACACAAATATAATGTTTGATTTATCCGCTATTTATGTTAAAACATATGCAATGTGAATTATGTATAAGAACAATTAGAGATTAAGGGCAATGTGTACATGGGAGGCGCTTTTTATTGCACTAAAACCTCTATATTCATGATTGACTATGATTTTTCCAAATAAATCTTGTCCGGTTTATTTATTTTAATAAGTGGTTACGGATAAGGTTCCGATGTCCAAAATAGCGAGGTAATCAGATAAGGCAGGTTTCAATTCAAAATTATTTAGAAACATATTTGAACTGCCAACAAAACACTAACGCATTACAAATGCATGCATGGTGGTAAATTGTTTTAAAAAATAATAAAGATGTGCATGGTAACAAAATTGACGTAGTATAACGCAAATACATTATAATGTTATTGGAGTTGCAAAACATTATAAATAGCAGCCAACCGTGCTAAGAAAAAATTAAAACAGTATAATTAAAAGTAAAATGTTAAGTGTTAGAAATGATATAATAACGCATTGTCTTATTTATAAATAATCTTACAAATAACATACTACAAATATTCATGAGTTATTGAAATGTTGGCCATAAATGAAATACTTTTGTTCTCGACGATGTTCAATTGATTTGTATTTCATTGTTTTTTCTCATGTAGTATTTTGATTTATAACAAATCCCGAGCAAGTTTATTCTGATATGTTTCAACTCTATTTCACTTTCATAATAACTTTTCTGAGGGTAATGCAATCAAGTGGTGTACGATAGGGAACACGGCTCCATCTGATTCCAGTGCAATCTTCAATCTCGGCATTGATATAGAGACCGTTTAGATTCGATGTATGACAATTAGGATACCACCAGGCCCCATGATAAAATTCTGCACAGTGACGAGGCACGTCAATATCATTGTCTCTGTCATGAGTAGAAAACTGCATTCCATTGTGAAATGATAATGAATCTCCTGCAGTGCCACTAATTGATCCAGATAGTTGTAATCTATAATTGTCGCTACTGTCTGTTATACTGAATCCAGAGAAGGAAGCAAAATACCAATCTCCAGAAAATGCTTCTAGGTAAACATGTTGCTCAAGTGGTTCCGGTGCCGTGAGCCTGTATATCTGCGATAAACCCAGCCATAATCCTTGAGTTGATCCTTGAGCGTAATGATCCACTCAAGTAAAATTTCTCACTCAGTTTAAGGGAGACTCTTTGGCTGCCCCTGAGTTCCCTGACTCAAAAATCGCAAAATATTATTGGTCGCTTTAGAAATTAGTATCGAACAATACACGTACATAATAAATGGACAACCATCATCATTTATTACAAAGAAGAACAGTTGCAGGATATATATTTAATTCATACGTTTATATAATACCAATATTCACTTTCACAAAAGTGAACATAAATTTCACACATAAATAAAACATAGAAATCAAATTGAGAGAAGAGAGAGAGAGAGAGAGAGAGAGAGAGAGAGAGAGAGAGAGAGAGCGAAAGAAAAAAGAGTATTTTGATAACAAAATCGTTAAGAAGTAAAGTTCATGATCAAGATTATTGTTTTATTTAAAATCGGAAACTTGGATACAGATCAATTAATATAAATTGCGAAGCATAGTTATCTATTTTGTATTATAGGCTTAGTAATAGTTACATATATGTATATTAGCTTTTGCCACACTTTTTCCGGCAATATCACTTAAATTTAAATTTTAAACATATGTTAAATTAATTAAACCAACAAAATAACATTAAAAACAATTTGGATATCAATTTTAGATGATAAAAGACAATCATTGAAAAAAGTACGAAGTGACCAAAAAAGGTACGAATTGACCAAAATGGTTCGAAGTGACCAAAACACTGAAAGTACGAACTGACCAAAAATATACGAAGTTGAAAAGTACGAAGTTTCAAAGGTACGAACTAACCAGAAAGCGCTTATGATAACTTAGATGAAACATCCTGCCCTGTGTTTTTACTTATGGCACCTTTCAGTTCTATGTTAGCTTACTTATATATTTTTGCGAAGTATCGGTGTATATTCTTTACATAATGTAATCTTAGTAACCAATATAACCAACTTCATAGTCAATGTATCTTTCAATTTTTGAGGCCAAAAACCAAGATATCTAAAGAAGACCTGGAAAAAAATCAGGGCAACTATAGAAACCTGATGTCCCGATCAGGGTAAATATAGATGCCTCACGGTATCTATAGTTACCCTGATATAAAAGATACTCTACAACATCAATTATCTAACAGCATTTTATTCTTATATAGAAATCTTGAAATCCGTAATTCCGTAATATACTAATTAGCAATCAGCATAATTTCTCAAATAATTGGTCATTATTTAAACAAAACAATGTCGAGAAGCAAGTCTAATTAATCTATTGTATTTTCATTGTAGCCTCTCTGAGTGTTCTACAAGGTCCAATTGGTACAGTATTCCAAAATACTCTATGACAATTAATAGATTCAAAATTGACATAAACACCATTTAAATTTGAATGGCAACAAGCGTTATACCACCACGCTCCAGTCCATCTACTTGCGCAGCTGCCACTATAAAGATCATTGTCTCTGTCATGAGTAGAAAACTGCATTCCATTGTGAAATGATAATGAATCTCCTGCAGTGCCACTAAATGATCCAGATAGTTGTAATCTATAATTGTCGCTACTGTCTGTTATACTGAATTCAGAGAAAGAAGCAAAATACCAATCTCCAGAAAATGCCTCTAGGTATACATGTAGCTCAAGTGGTTCCGGTGCCGTGAGCCTGTATATTTGCGATAAACCCAGCCATAGATTTCCATCGAGATCACCAAATCCGTCTTCATATTCGTTCCACCCTCTGCAAAAACACGCCTCTTACAAAGAATAATTTCAACTGGAACATCAATGGCAACTATACCTTATGCGTTGGTTATGGCATGCATTAACAGGGTTTTCATCTGTAAACTGTAAACGCCGTCTCTTTAATGACAATACATCATGCTTTATTTTCCCATAATGACTTAAAACTTTTAATTAAATATTTTAGTCTATGCACCTTGTTGGCATCTTACGTATATGGTTTGATAACTTTTTATACCTGTAGAAATTGACGGAGTCATCTCTTCTCCTTTGAATGACTGTCCAGCCGCCTTCAGACGCACCGTCGTTTCTAGTATCGTTCAATTCACAATATACGTCGAATGGACCCAAGCCATCTGGATTTATTGTGTAAATGCCATCAGCTCTGACACCACTTTCATAGATACTTTTACAATCGAAGCCTGACAATGTACAAGTAAAGTTGGTAAAATTTTTAGTAAACTGAGTTTAAAACATATTATAAGCAAAGTAAAATTAAGCTCTTTGTTATTTGTGTTTAGTTTTTAAATCAAAAACGTATGTACCAAAACGTTATCTTCATGGTCATTATTTAATATATTTTTTCTCAAATATACTAAAGTGATCAATGAAAAAAATATACACCTTCTTTTTACTTAGTGCTATATTTACCGCAGGGTTCCAATACATAACATTTATGTCATACATTATCCTATGTTGATCGTTTCAACAAAACATAGCAATGATACTGTTCGATTTAACACAGATTGAGATACCTGATTGCCTTAAAGGTGACCCGAATTCTATAGCCCAACCATCCTCTACTGTAACCCTTGTTGGAAATCGTGACCATGCACTGTCTCATAATGATACTAAATTGATCTTAGAATGATCTTTCAGCTTTAGTGAAATTGATTGTGTAAGTTGATGACATGACAAAACGTATCACAACATTATCCGGGTTTACCAAAAACATTTACCTGAATTGTGTGTTGCTGACAGGATCGAATCTGCTGTGGTACTCATTTCTGTTGAGAAAAAAGTAAGGTTCATCGACATTTTGATTAATTCAAATAATTAACTGTATCTTACTATTTGTGTTATTTCAAATCGTTAACCTAAATTGAGTGTTATGGTTGGTAATATAAGCTTTTGAAATTCATTGTTGTCAATTATGAAAACGGATATTTAAATTAATAAATTGAAAATTTAGTCATTTGTATACGTAATTGTATTTTACCACATCATAACATAACAGTTTTATGTAAAATACGTCAGTAGTAACTTAACTCTATAACTACCTCTTCTTCACTAATTTAGATACTGCGTAACGAAATACAGTTCATATCATAATGATCCTAAATAATTCTTAAAATGATCTTTCAACGTTAGTGATAATGATTGTGTAAGATGATGACATGACAAAACGTACCACATCATTTTCCGGGTTTACCAAAAACATTTACCTGAATTTGGTGTTGTTGACAGGATTGAATCTACTGTGGTACTACTTTCTATTTAGAAAAAAGTAAGGTTCATCGATATTTAGATCAAATCAAATATTAAGTTGTATCTTACTATTTGTGTTATTCAAAATCGTTAATCTGAATTGAGTTTTAGGTTTGGTATAATCAACTTTTGAAATTCATCATTGTCAATTATGAAAACGGACATTTAAATTGGTAAATTGGAAAAACAGTCATTGTGTACATAATATTGTACACATCTATTGTAAGCATCTAATTGTGATATTTCGTCTGACCTGCTTAATATTAAAAACGAACTCCGAATGGAAACAAAGCAGGAGATCGAGGAGATGAAAGATCAGCTTGC